>JAHBCN010003424.1:0-75419 GCA_019359885.1 Listronotus oregonensis | reverse complement strand
AACATGGAAAATTGGAAAAATATTTCATCACCATTTTTAAAAATTAACAAATTATAAAAAGGTACTTACGGTTGTAACCGATTGTGATTGTGATAACGTTGACAAGAATGACGAGTCACTATAAGTATCGATAGTATCGATGTCTTCATTATTTACATTTTTACATTTTTCCAGTGCTTTTCATCCTCTCCACCAATCCTTGCATTTCCAAATTACATTTTTTACATGTAGTGCGACATCCCGGTTTTCCTCCGCTTTCCCCGATTTTTCTTTGAAAACTGCCAGATAAGGTCTTTTCTACCACTTCTTCGAAACGACATATTCAAGAAACTATATTTTATATTTTACACAATATCAAAATTTTCAGTTAGCCGTAAAAACAATGCTCGCGCAGGTTCAACTAGAATGAGGCCCGTCCGCGTTCCTCCCCTTGTAGACCGGTAAATCTGCGTGTTCTGATTAGGAATTTTCAAGAAAGCCGCGCTTTGGCGGTAAAGATTTAATATAAGTAAGTGTTTATAAAAACAAAAAATATTAGTAGATAGGAGAATGTTTAAGAATAAGGACACGTTACAAACTTCGTTTGTCCTATTTACAAAAAAAAAAAAAAAAAACATTTTTTTTAAATCGCGATTTTTGATTTTTTTTTTAAATCATGATTTTTTACAACCCTGCTCCGTAGGGAAGGCTTGTAGGAAAAAAGTTTATGGGAACTTGTCATTATATTTTTAGGTTTTCTATTAGATTCCGAGAGATTGCCCACATATTCTGAGACACCCTGTATAAACCTAAGTAGCACTATAAATGACTGTTGCATCCCATTACAAATATCAGAATAACTTCTAGTTAAATCTTCTAGGTAAAAATCGTCGGAATTTTAGGAATGTTTATGCAATTTTAAGGTTATGTCAGTGGGGCGTTATAACTCAAAAACTAGCGGGCTTCGACAAAAATCGGCAATTGGCCCTATAAGTAAAAAATCACCTGACAAACCTACAAGTCTAGGGCTTTTCCGATGTACTTAACACTTATATATACTTTACTTACTTGAAGGCTTTATGGCCATTTTCCCTAATCATAATCACAGAAGACTACACAGACACTAAAGTCAGTTCTGCAGACACTTCTTGATTCCTTAGTTTATTAAAAAAAACCTTTTTCCTTTTTTAAACTCGCAAATTATTAAAAAACTTTAGGAAAAGACAGGAACAAACGGTACGCTGCAAAAAATGAGTAAGATTTTTTCTTGTTACGTCAGATTCGAAAAATTTTAATTCAATTAAAATAGCATTCTGATTTTTTTACTAATTTATTGTGGATATAAATAAATATAATAAAATGGCCCAAATTTAAACTTTAAATTTTCACTTATATGATGGGCGAAAAAAATTCCGAATTTTACCCACCTCCTTTTGCAGATAATATAAATCACGTGGCTAATATATGTTTTTTTATTAATTTGTGTCTCCATCAAAGAAAAAATTGATGCCAAGATCGAATTTCAAATAAAACTATTAATAAAAAAATCCCATACGACGCGAACTTTATTGGTCACACTGTAAATAATCAATAATAAATTATTTCCACTTTATTCCTGTTTAGCAATTTTTATTGCTCAAGAAACTTTTTATCCGTCTACTAAGCCAGCAATAATATATCATCGTTTGACAGGTAATTTATTCTTTTTTCGGTGTAAGCACCAAAAATACACACAAGATAAAATTTATCATTGCCTCTTCAATATTACGTTTTTATATTCAGACACGAGAGAGAAGGTTTCATATAACTTTAAATTGCACAATTTTGTAGAAAATGTACGGGCAAGTAAGATTTCATATTTATAACGTAAAAAAATCAAATTTGTTATCGTCAAAGAACCTCTGTAGTATTTTTACGGGATAAAGCGGAGTATTTATTGCCGAAAATTTATTTAATATGTTTAAACTGTAAATAAACTTCCCTTACACTGGCATAGATAAGGAGGGAGAGTAGAAGGAGTAAATACCCCCTCCCCCAGAAATGTATAAAAATATTTTAGAAATTAAAAATTAAAATGATTTAAAAAAATCAAAATTGTAGTTCGCTTCTATATTATTTTCTTGGAATAAAATGTTTATTTCTTTCCAAAATCCATTTTTTTATTACTGCGATAGAAAACCTTTTGATATATCCGCATCTTGTTTTGGCTAGCGCTGACAAAATCTAACAAAGCTTTGGCAGCGACTTTGATACAGGTATTAGCAATGGGCGAATTGTAAAAAAATATTTGAAATTTTTTTAGTTGATTCAATAGAAAGAACAAATTTATAACTACAATTAATACAATACTAAAAGTTATAATTATTTCTATTTTTGGAATAAGTAAACGAGGCAGTCCAAAACTTTGGTTCTTTTTGTTCATAAAAAAGTTCTTTGATATTGCGAAATATTTCAAAGACGGACTCTTTCAATGAAAATCCAAAAAAAAAAGTTTCAATTTACGTATGTCTCAAACTTTTCAATAACAGGGCGATAAAGTTTAAGAAAAAAAAATTTTTTTTTATAAATGTGAATTACCATAGAAGCATAAAATTGGACAGATGTTTAAATTTTCAAGGCTTTCTTAAAATAATATTTGTAATTATCTACTACCCTGGAAAAAGTTTAAAATCTGCAACCTTTTACGATTTTTTCACTGTATCTTTTTCTGGGGTTAGTATTTGCAATTTAGAAAATGGCATGGCTTTTCTTGATTAGAAACTTTTGGGCCGTTTTCGAGTTTAAAAAATAAATACATGTCTGCAATACGAAGTCAGCAATACAGATAAGCGATATAAAACAATACAATGGAAAACCATGGTGGGTTGCAGATTTTAACCTTTTCTTAGATTTAATTTTAATTTTTATATATATATATATATATATATATATATATATATATATATATATATATATATATATATATATATATATATATATATATATATATATATATATATATATATATATATATATATATATAAGGGTGCCACAGATTCAGTGCATACATGGGGATCTCGTAAACCGTAAAAGATACGATGTCGGTTAAATTATGGCAAAGTTGTGTATTTGCGGCGTAACTAATCATGTCCACTTTACAAAGTTGCAAAATTCCAAGTACTTCCGGAGATATCTGAGAAAAACCGAAATTTGCCGATTTCGTTTTTATTTTTTTCTGACGTTATTTAAAGAGATATGGAAAAACAAAAGACACTTTCTCATGGCCACTTTTTAAGCTCTACAAAACAACGTTGAGAGATTTTCCGTTATACTAATTTTGCTTTTAATTATTATTATTATATGACTCGTTCTGAATAATTTAGAAAAATTAACAAAAAAATGATGAATTTTTTTTATTCGATTAATTTGTCGTTGATAAAAATGTATTTATTTATTTTTAACTTTAAATTATTATTATTTATTTATTATTATAATAAAATATTTATTTGGTCCAAAAATTCTGACCTGCCTTTTTTCTCCTACCGGCGAGAAATCGTATTAAACTTAGTGTGTTTTAAAATGTCTATTCTAATTTACCTGTTTGCTGTTACAAAACTCAAAGAAACTTCGTTCTTTAATACAAAATAAAAAAGGGTATAATATTTATACAAACAGGCTACGATGTCTTCTAGAAAGGTTTATTTGAATTGGATTATTAAAAACAATTAGCTGGATACCATTGGATGATGTTCCCTTTGCAAATTTTCTATCAGCTGGTTGACGAACTTTGTTTACTTTTGTATGTTATGAAAATCGGCACAGATATTAAAGTTTAAAATGTTGGTAAATTGATTATATATACTTTAAATTAATTTTTATATTCACTTTAATTAACTTTACTTCCTTTAAAATGTAAACAAATAGGGGAATTTTGAATAATAAAATTTTAATTTTATTACTAAGTCTTACTTTTCTGTTATAACCTGGGCAGCTATAATCTCACTGGATATTAGGAAAATTTAATGCTTTTTTTAATGGTGCATAATAATATACGTTTTATATTGATCTCGTCACAATTATTTGTATGTAAACAAATCGATGTCATCATTTTTGACTTTTTATATACCAATATTTTTGTACTTTTGAAATAAACCTCCTTTTAAATCTTATGACTAATACTAAATCTAAATAAATCAACATAAAACATCTTTATATCACGAGAAAAATGGTTTCTTTCCCCATCTTTTGATATATAGTTTTTTAGGTTTCTCATTACGGCCAGTTAAATACATCTCATAGCATGATTGAATGTCAAAGGCACTGTCTCACTAATTTTAAAATTGTCTTTTTTCTTATTAAAACCCAAACTTAGTTTATACTTAACTCCACCTTATTCTAACTAAATCTATAATTAAGTAAAAAATTTTTGTCAATGCCCATCGGTCGCTTTTATGGCGTATGCATTTTAGAAAATAAATGATAACATTTCGTCAAAACATGAAAATATTTTTTACAAGAAAAAATTATTTTCTAATTTTCATCAACCCTTTAAATTAGTTACAAGCCTATATTATTTGGTATTATTCGGATTAATGAAAAATGTTTTTTTTGTTTAATTTTTTCACAGTCCTATTTTGAGGTCATAGAACAAAATTTTTAGTTTTTTGGCGATTTTTCAACGTTTTTAAAAAAAATACTTTTTTTTCTTTAATTTTACCTTTTTGATTTTATTTGCCGCATAAAAAAAATAATAAAATTTTAGTTTTAACATAAATTAAAAAAGATGAAAAAACAGAACGATAGAAACCAAGTTACCCCGACTTGCCAATTCACCACCGATCTTGCAATTTCAATATTAAATATGATATTCACACGCATTGCTTCATCAAAAATTCCCCCTATAAAGGAACACGAAAGCTCTGAGATCATCAGCTTGTAGAATCCAAAACTATTTTGGGTCTTTTTGTTCCTTTTTTGGGGTTTTCCATATCGAGAATATTTTGATCAAACATTGCGGGTCGACAACTTGCATCCTTATAAAAATGTCATTAAGAAAACTATTACAACCTGGTAACAGGTCAACATTTTTAAATTTCGAGTTGAATTCGGACGTAAATTTTTATACCTTTTATTGAAAATTAAGGTTTTTTCCTTACTTTTTAAGTGTTTTTATATTAATATAGTATTAGTTTTTTAAATATGTTGTGCAAATGACAAAATTTTAAAAGGAAATATGACGTAAAATGGAATTAAACAATTCAATTATTATTATTTTTTAAATATATAAGAGGCAGCCAAAAAAACATTTGATTCATGTTTAACAATCGAAAAGTAAAAGTGTGAAAAAATAGCGAAAAAATCGCATTTTTCTAGTATCCGAATATTTACTAATATTGTTGTCCTTTTAAAACTCTGAATACCGTACGCGAAAAAACTTTTGTTAAAGTTCATATCTCTGCAGCATCCAAAGTGGTTAGTTCTGATTTCGTTCCCGAATCCCTGGTCATTTTTAACCATTATTTGTTTTTTTAACGTTAACTGAGTTTTTTTTTTTTTTAACAAACTAGTTAAAGGTTTTAATATTCATAGTTTACAGAATTAAAAGCACTTAACAACACTAAATCTTTATATACAATTATAAAATAAATAAGATAAACTATTATAAATTGGACAAAACAATATCTGTATACTACAATTTTTGAAATTTATAATAAAATAAACCCTGTCGATACGCTTATTTTCAAGTCTCTTCAAGTTGTAACCTAAGGAATGTGCGTTGCCACTTTTATTGTCTCCTCGATAAGTTTGATAACAATGATTTCAATACATATTGGCGTGCTATTTTAAGTGCGATCGCTGGCTGGTAACTTATTTTCGCGAATTATGACAACGTGGCGATGAAACTTTTGGCCGGTTCACTGTTATTTGAGCGGAAAAGTATATCATAGGCTTAAAAATCATTTACTAGTGTTAGATTTTTATTCAGCCGCTTCGTCGGTTAGGCGGCCGGTATTAAATGAGTCACTGACAGAAATTTTGGACTTTGGGTATAATCCTAATATTAGGTAATATTCCATAAGTCAATCATTACTGGTTTTGCCTAGGGTTTATCATGCATTAAGGTTTATTTTGGTCAATATAATCACAACCCTCTTTATATTTATAAATATTTTGTTATAATATGATCATTATATAATAGCATAATATATTTGTTTTATACTTTTGGCCTTCCAATCACTTTTATACTTATTACAGTCAAGGACACTGTCCTCCGATATTTTCCGATGTGAATTTCTGTGATTTTTCATTTCTTGTGTATTTAAAGTTTGCAAAATGTCTCATTCTGTTTATCATAGTTACCTTATGCCTTTTTCTTGAATTTAATTCAATTTTTAAATTTATATGACCCATTTTAACCCTTAAAATTTATGTTTTCCCCTATATATATATATATATATATATATATATATATATATATATATATATATATATATATATATATATATATATATATATATATATATATATATATATATATATATATATATATATATATATATATATATATATCAAATTTGACCAAAGCGAGCGCTGCAATCAATTCAGCTGTCCCCACCATACACTGCTCTCCCTGCTACTAGTAAAATAAAGTTACTTTGTTTTGCTAATAAAATAAAGTAACTATCATTGAACTTTTATAGTCAAACGGTGGGTGCTAAAGTATGCTAAGATTCCGTCTTCATCGGTCTTCTACAATTTTTTTTCATTACACCACTGTACGCTTTGTGTGTCTCTTCGTACAACGTTTTTGACTTCGCAGGTAGTAGGGAGTCCTTAACTTCTGCTGCAGCCATCTTTATGTCTTCTAAAGACTACTAAAGTTTTCATTTTGCCTTTCGATACTATTTTCGTTCGGGATTCTTTTTTAAAATGATTTTAGCTATTTTCAGAAATTTTTTCACGATGTCAACTAATTTGACATGTTTAAAAAATGAACTTTTACATTTCACAGCAATCGCTATGGCAACTGCTTGATAACCTCTCGAGTTAAAACCTTACACATGTATCCGCAAATTTTCTTTGATTTTTTAAAATTTTACATAAAATCATGTATATAACGCGTACATAAACAGGCTTTATTGACTCATCATTTTATAGCTTCGCTCGCAAGCTCGCTCGACAATAAAAATATTTGTTTAATAAAGACCTAATTTATATACTAGTTATATAAATAGCTATTATTAATTTTAATAATAGGAATACTTTGAATAAAATATGCCCAAATATTTATTTTGAAGTCTATTTATCCCTGTTTTGCTCTGCTATAAAACCCATAAATGTTAAACCTGAACCCTTTTCTTTAGCAAATATTTTCCTTTCGTTCATAGAAATTCTCTCACAAAATGTTTCCGAGGAGAATAGCCGAGGCACTTTGGGCAAACCGCTTTCGTTCCTTTAGGGAGTATTTTAAACAATGGACGTTGATTCGATTGGAAGAAGTTGAAAATCTGGAAAAAACTGATAAAATATGCTTTTTATTTGCTGATTTAAATGTTTACAAACCATATTAAAATATGATCTGTCAGATATATCTGTGGTTTACTGGTTGTTTTAAGCGGGGTTAAACGTATCTATCAAACCAGGTAAAAAAACAACAATATCGAAGTGTGTAATCTTTTATGGCCAAATTAAATTTAATTATATAGGATTTTCGGGCTTATTTGCCGTGGTCTGTTGGTATTTCTACCTGACGTTTCGTTTACTGCTGCGGCAGACCTCAAAGGTGGGTCCGAGGTCGAAGTACTCCTTCTGACGGCTCACAGTTGACTCTGTCATTGTCATTGACGAAAACACTTACAGAAAATGGGTATATAGAATGGTCTTAAAACATATAAGCTCTGCAGAGAAAGGGAGGAAGCAGCCGCACACATAATATACAGGGTGTTCGGAAAAATGTGGGAAATCTTCCGGATATGAGAAAAACACGTGAAAAGAATACTAAAGTTCATATAAAGTTTTTTCGTATAGGCCTCCTCTTCGGAGATATTGGCTCCCAAAGAGCTCCAATAAAATCAAGTTTTTTAGACATAACACAGCCCTACAAAAAAGTTGACAGTCCGAAAGACTTGACCGTTGTATCTTTATATTTTTGGGGTCGCTGAATCCAATTAGTTTGATCCTATCAGGTCAGGATTAAGCGCATTTCAAGGTCAAATCTGCAAAATTACGCAGCCTTATAAAAAAAGTTTAAGGTTTAAAATACTTGACCATGGTAGCTTTGTGTTTTTGAGGTCGCTGAATCCGAATTCGTGGTCACTTTGATCCCAACAGGTCAGAGTCAAGGGCACTTTAAAATCAAATCTGCAAAATTATTCGTAATCAAATTTGAAGAGTGCATACTTATGTTTTTAAGGTCGCTGAGTACGAATCCATGGTCAAATCTGTAAAATTATAATTTGGCAGATTAAACTTAAAATATCTCGTGATCATGACCAGATGGGGTCAAACTGACCACGCAGTGAGGAGTACCCGCTGCGCCTAATCTTATTTGGTGGCAAAAACATGGGTTAGCTTGCAAAAATTGTGCTGGCACAAACTCTCAAACATAAAATAAGTTTTATAGTAGAAAAGAAATATTTTCCGCTGAAATATAAGTGCAGAATAAAGAAAAAGAAGAAAAAGTAAGAGGAAGCAGTGCAAATGATGAATAAATTATTTTTAATATGTATAATTTTTAAAAAATATTTTTTATACTAAAGAAACGACATTAATACCTATCCAGACACCATCAAGACCATGATCTGGTACCGGGTACTAGAATACGACGTTTACACCATCCTTAGCGCGCATCGAGTACTCCGCAGACCCTTGTCAATATCCTATTCGTGTTCAGAGACCTCGAAAACTTCCAAGTAACAAAATTGGGCTAATCTAAGAAGAAATTGTCATAAAACTCCAAAAGACGACGTTTATACCATCCTTAGCGCGCACCAGGTACTCCGTAGGCCCTTGCCAATATCATATTCATGTTTAGCAATCTCAAAAACCCCGAATAAAAAATTCGGGCTTATTTCAATCGTTATTTACCTAGTTATAATTTTTTAATAATTGCAAACTTTGAAATGCATTTTTCTAATGCACAAATGCAGGTGTTCATTTCCCATTAATTGAATGTGTTCACAAAGTTTGCAGACGTTCATACGAATCGAATGCGAAACACCCAAGGAAGTTTAAAGGTGTATGGAAGCCCAATACTGTAGAACAAAATGGTCCAGGCGTGCAGGGCAGCGGGAATAGGGGGGTTGGCCCCGCGGAGTTTGCGCAATGAATAGTAGGTTAGAGCCGGGCAACAAGATTTTTTAAAATAAATTTCAAACGTTGTATGATAGTTTCATGTAATTATCACCAATTTTGTGATAAAAGAAGGGCAAGATAGTGTAAATGAGTTTAATCTAATCCTAAGATTCTGGTTGTACATTAAAAACTTAAAATTTTTATAACTGCTTTTTAGGCATATACTTTTCACTAATAGCAAACATTCATAAGATAGAATAACAGTGGTTAAAAATGTTTAGTAACCTTTGGTACCTAGGTATCCATTGTAACAGTATCCGTTAAATATTATGTGTCCACAGTAGGTCGAGCTTAAAAAGTTGATAATGTAAGTTTAAGAAACCAAAAATCTAATTTCTTTTTAAACAAATACAGAAAAAGCAAAAAGAAGCTTTAGCATAAAATTGTACTTTCTTTCATTCAATTAGAGGGACCTGTATATATTAAAATTTGCCTGGTCTGCCCAGTAATTAATAATTTTGATTCTTTAAAAGAATGTACTAAATTATTAAATGAAATAAAAGTACCTAAATGTAAACCTTATTTCTTTTTAATAATCCACAGAAATACACAAACATTGTGGAAATCATCTAAAAGATAGTTAAAATTGCCTTACTTCTCTCACTGCTGTTTCCTATGAAATTTCATTATTTTATTATTCATAATTGATATATCATTATTTTTTCGGTTACCTAACGTTACGTCTCATAAGAAGCACCTAATTTAAATATAAGAAATACTTACCTAAAGTAAAAAATGCCGGGTATGTTACCCTTGGATTTGCAAGAAAAAACCATACAACCTCTAATCATTTTGTTACGATATTATAAGTAACAAGCAATAAACACAAAATTATAGTCACAATTTAATAAACACAGGCCTTGGTCTTAAGCGTGAGGCCCCCACATGTTAGGTTTGGCCCGTTTGACAGCTGACAGCCGCCATTTTTTAACACATGCACAGTGCTCTAAAATAGTAGTAGCCTAAGATTCCTAATTATTTATGTCTCTTCTACTATACGCAATTTAACCAATACTATTTAATATCCCCCGGTGGCCGCAGGTTTTAGCGTTGGGATAGGACGAGGCGCTGGTGGTTGAATCCTGCTAGGTTATTATTTATTTATTTTTATTTACGTCACTTTCTACTATACATCTATTCCAAACAATATAATATTCCCCGTGGTAATGGTAACCCCTGGATTTTAAGCAATAGGAGGGGTTCAAATCCTGCTAGGTTATTTATTTGAAGATTTTATTTATTTAATTTTTTTTAAACTACCCTGCGACCATGAAGACGTCAGATGTAAAAACCCGGTGATGTTAGGTGGCTAATGGCTCTAAAAAAACTATTTCCATTTAAAATCATCCTCTATTTTGGTAGAAGTTGAAAAGGGCCATAAAATTAACTGGCCAAATTTTCCCCAAAGAAATACATGGGAAAAACTCCCCTTATTGGGCCAGAACATAGCTTTTTTCCGTATTTTTTTTGGCAAAAACCAAAGAAAATGACGAATGATGACACGACGACGGTTGACGATACAGCGGGATAAGCTTCCGCGCCGCCGCCCCTTTTGCACCAAAAACCTTTAGAAAACCCTAAACCATTAGGGCTCTATAAAGATAATGTGGTAACACACACTTTTTACATGTGTGTTGGGAAACATTAAATTATTTCGGGGTTTTTGAGCGCAGAATCGGCGGGGCCAACTCTGACAGTTATTTTCATACGGGGCGGGACATTTTTTGATCAAGGGGCCATGCATTGGGCTTACCCCTTTAAATTTCCCTTTGGAAACACCGTTTCAAATCCATCTTACTACCCAAAAAATCCCTCGTGCATGACTTCGTTCCCTTGACTTTTAAAAAGGATTCGATTCCAAAGGATTAAATTCCTACCCAGCTCTATCTTAAACATTTATGTAAAATAAGGGCTAGGTTTCTTTTTGAAATTTCGGCCTTTTAAATTACTGAGATCAAAAATTAAAGCGAGTTTTTTATTAATACAGAGTTTTTTTATTAATGGAGATAGATTGGTAAAAAATTTGCAAAATGTCAAAAAAAAAATTGGACGAAATTTTCGGATAGAGACTTGGCCCTTATGTTACATAGTTTATTTTGGTAAAATTTATGTTATTAAAAACGGCTTATTCAGTTATATTTTGTTTTTATTTTATATCCTAGTTTTTCGATATTTTCTATAAGGATATCTGTCCATAAAACTTTCGAACTAATCAAAAAGAAAATCGCTGACATGGAAATAACGAAGTTCTTAATTGAATATTTTCTTTTCTCCTCGTTTTTCCGATCAACGAGCTTTGGAAAATGTGGCAGATTCTTCTAAAACTAATAAGGTTTTTAAGGAAATATAAGATTTGTAGAGAGATGATATTTTATTGGCAGTCATGTAACAGTTATTATTTGGAATTCTTTTATTGTGCTTAGGACACGTGTTAGTAGTAATTAGAAGCAGAATACCCCAGAACATAAAAGCATCTAAAAGAAAAATAAATAAAAACGAATACTGACAGTATGCTTTTCTGATTTTTTTATCTTAAAACACATAAGGATTCGAAGGTTTCGGGGAAAAGGCAGTGGCGTAGCTATCGGGGGACTAGGCGGTGCAGCGCACCGGGGTCCCTTGGTCTCTTAAACGACCTTCAAAAATGTTAAATAAATATTGTAATCACATGAAGAATTTTTTACTGTTTAGCTTGTAACAGGCATGTAGGTAGGTAGGTTTAAAGTGAGTGGGTATAACACCCTTCCACCGCGACCGATCGGTCTATTGTGGCTCACACCCTTTTATATTTCTCCCACCAGGTCCAGACTCCTAATAAAGCTGATGATCCTGTTGGAGAGAGATCTTTCACCTCCCCCGGCAAGAAGGTGTCATTGCCGAGGATTGCGAATCTTAGTAGTTCCAGTGCTGGGCACGAACACAGTATGTGTTCTGCCGATTCATCCCCCTCCATGCACATGCGGCACTCGGCGTCTTCCGCTAGGCCGATCTTATGCATGTGGTATTTTAATCTGCAGTGTCCCGTGTACAGTCCCACTAGAGTTTTAAGGTGTACCCTTGATTGCTTCAGTAGTTTGACAGTACATTATTGGTTCGGCGGGCTTATGAAGGCCTTCGAGTGTTTGAGACCCGGAAGTCCATGCTAGTACCGAAGATTTTCTCTTTGTGTCCGAGCTGATATGAACTGCTTGGCCGTTCCATAAGATATACCGATGACCGGTTCCGGCCCTGTGAATTCCGTTTCCGCCCCCCTCTTGGCAAGGAGGTCTGCGGATTCATTACCCTCTAGACCGGTGTGTCCAGGTATTCACAGTAGTGTAACCTTATTGTTTTGACCCAGTTTGGTCAGCGCATCCTTGCAATTTCAGACGGTGTTCGAATTGCACGGCTGGATTCAAGAGCCTTAAGAGCTGCTTGACTATCAGAGAATATTTTAACTGTCTTACGTGTGCAGTGCCGATCAACCAGCGATCTAGCACACATCTCAATAGCAAATACCTCCGCTTGAAATATGCTTGCCAGAGTGCCCAGGCTAAAGGAAAACTCTGCCTTCGGCCTCCGTCCATATATTCCAGCTCCAACACCGTCCTTGGTTTTGGAGCCATCGGTGTACCAACAGATGTCAGCCCGGAGCAGGTCGGTCTTTTTTCGACTCCAGTCCTCCCTTTGTGGGTAGACTACACTGTAGGGTCGGTTGTAATTGGTGGCTGTAGGCATTATGTCTGAGGGCATTCCCAGTCTGTCACAGGTCAGGACATTCCTGAGGAGACTGGTGCTCTCCTTATGACACGCCTGCGGTTTTGTTACCGACCGCTTGATAGAGTCTGTAGGTTGCCCACCTTGCCTCTCTCACCAAGTAAATATGCAGAGCATGCAGTCCTAGGAGGGCTTCCATGGCCGCTGTTGGTGTCGAGCGCAGCGCGCCCTTGATCATTAGGCAGGCCTGTCTCTGTAGGCTAGATAGCTTTGCTTGGGTTAGCCGCTGCTGCCCCTTGCGCCACCATGCCACAGAGCCATACGTGATCATTGGTCTTATGATTGTCACGTATAGCCAGTACATCTGTTTTAGTTGCATGCCCCAGGATTTGCCACAGATCCTGCGGCATGTCCAAAAAGATAGGGTCGCCTTACGGATGACTTTTTCTAGATGCAAATTCCAGCTAAGTGTGCTATCTAGGATCAACCCCAGATATTTAGCTTCTTTCGCAAATGGTATTGTTTCACCTTGCAGAGTTGGTGGTCTCAAGTTAACCAGGTTTCTCTTTCGGGTGAAGGGGACAATAACCATTTTTTGAGGGTTTATTGTCATTTTTCCCTTTGACACCAGCTTTGTGTGGTGTTTAGTACTTCTTGAAGGATGTTCAAAATTATCTCTTCAGAGTTTTCTTTACTGGTAACAGGGCTTGAAGTATGTCAAGTTAGTTTAAAAAATCTGAATTTTGTAGAAAGTGCCCCAAACGAATAGTCATACACGATAAATCATGATAGGAAGTTTACATATCCCTCATTTACAGTCGCTAAAAATTAAAAAGTAGAAAATACCTTGGTATGAAATCGTCAAAACATTAAATAACTAGGAAATTATTGGGTTTTAAAATGCAACATTATTTTAATGAGCGCGTTATTAATTATAAGTAAGACAGTACACATCTTAAATATTTTCAGTACGAATTCCAAAGTAAAATGCAATTGGGGGTTTCTCACAAAAACAAAACAAGTCCAAATTTAATCGATCTTCAGATTATGGTTGCAAGTCACTCTTTATTCATTTATATACTTTTTAAGAATATTAAATTCAATACAAAAATCAAATTTATCACAGACATTTCATGGGTATTATATTAATCTTTTCGCAAGAACGCAACAGGGCCACGGGATTTTCCGCAAAAACGAAACAAGTCCATGTGTGTATAAAAATAAAAGAATCATACGAAGGTTCGTAGACGTATTACAAAATAATAGGACAAGGCTTTTTCGGTCTTCAAACGCTAATCCTTAGTCAACTATATGATAGAAACCACGGACTGAACCAATCGAAAGCAAAGGACCATAGTAAACTGATGGAATTTTTGGAAAACCCAGACAGCTGCTTTTGACGGACCTCTATGCAGAGGATAATAGCGAAGGCTGCAATGAGTGAAAAAAAAAACAAGGAGAGACTAAGCTACTTTTTGTCGTAATGTTTCCTTTAATAAATAAAAAATTGGCTAGAGCTTTTTATTTTTTATCTAAATAAATTACCTAAAATTTCAGCAAGAACCGAATAAGTCTAAAAGTTTTTCAGAATTTTTGAAACAACTGTTTCTAAAAATTAGTATATTTTAATAAAAATGAGTCTTTCAATTCACTAGAAATCCGTTTCTAAACCAAAGACCCTGTTATAAATAAAGGCTTTAAAATAAAACGTTATTTTCGTTTACTGAAAATTTTGGTTTAGGGACATATTTAGTTTTGTAAAAAAACCCTCAATTTTATTTCCCTACAAAACATCCCAAAGCAGAATTGTGTTTTTTTTATTTACCCATTGCACTCTGAATTTCATAGATTAAGTTTTAATACACATAATTACTTTAATTGAAATCGGTTATAATCATAATCGTAATCAAAAATTAATCACATTCTATTTTATTTATTTGGGCAAACTATGTGTAAATATTTTTAGATTACGTTAGAGTTTACTTTTAGTGCTACACAATGTGGACATTTACAGTATCCCTGTCGCAAAGTAGGTTTTTTTTAGTCTTGGCTATAAATTGTGTTTTTATTTAAATATTATCTACTGCATTACACTGCATTACAGCTGACGATAAAGAGCTTAAAATTAAGTAGCTCAGCACCTTTAAAGTATTTGTATTCTAACCAGTATCCTTAGGGCCCCAGTTACCTATTTGCCCCAGGGCCCTTGGTTACGTAGGTACGCCACTGGGAAAAGGCTTTCTGCAGGCAGCAGGTTTCACAGTCTAGATACTGTAGAGGTTGGAAAAAACAGAGTGGAAAGTTCGGGGTTTCTACAGACGATCTGTAAAGGGACAAATAAGCGTGACACTTTGTGTTGCTTTATTGGGAGCTGCTAGAGAAGGAATTATATTAACTTAGTCTTCGAGGTCTTTTAATAGCTCGTCGGTAAGCTAGAGAAAGAAGCTTATTTGTAGAAGTAAAGCAATTAATAAGGTGAACTGCTGGCTGTTTTCTGCACTTTTTGGTGTATTTTCCAGTCAACAAACTGCAGTCATCCTGTAAATCGTATTAAAATATTGTTATACCTAAAGTAAGCAATATCACCCCCCCCCCTTTTAGCGATAGTAGATGCTATTTATATTTTTAAGCTGTAAAAAACATCAAAAAAAATCGGTGGCTGTCATCTTTCAAAACCGACGTCAAAATGTTGGATAATACGCTGATGTTTTAAAAAAATCGATGAAGATGTCTGTCGCAATTTATATTGTATTAAACAGCTTTAAATAGCTATTTTTTAATTTTGACATATAAAGTGACATTTTTCAAAACTGACCGGCATATTGAAACCTTTAACTTTTTAACAATAGAGTTGAAAAGTTATTTTTAAAACTAGTTGCGAAACGTCCATTCCATCACCAGTTGCACAAAGAAAATATGAACAAATAGATAATAAAATACTTTAATCAAAACATCGAAAATAACAATATCAAGAAACTTAACATATTTTTTAATCGTAAATGCATACAACACAATTAGTACAATTACTAAGATTAACTATTTCACTAGACAAATCTTTATTGGTATTTGCTTGCTGAAAAATAATAGTTATTTCTACTTCACTGAACTCCCCAAGAATGTTTTTAGCTTTTTTTTCTTGTTTTTGATCAAATTTTTTACGTAACCCTCCGCTAACGTATTTGATTTTTAACCTCAATGTTGTTTTATTTTTTGAAAGTCAGCACCAAAATCTGCCAATAGTGTAGCAGATGATCTGCTAAAGCAATAACCAGTAAATATGTCTGGATTTGATAATTTAAAAAGTTTTTTTAATGTTTTTAGGTATTATATCGAACGTATTTTTTTTTAATAACATTTTCCTTGAGCGTATTTAATAAGGAATCTATCATGCTTACAATTAATGTCTTTTGATCGTAAAAGCATATATTTCCTTACGATTTCTACAAAACCGAGCCCCTCCAGTCACCTTCTGTAATAGCAAATTCCCTCCATGTATTATTTATTGTAGTGGAAATCCTTATTTTAATATATGTTTCTTTATCCACTAGATTTTCTAAGCGTAGAGCTTTGACACACTATTGAGCCATCATGCAGATTGTTTATACAGTATGTGTGCCAACTTTGTACTGCAAATGTTTGACTAATTTAAAGATATAAAGTTTATATGAACTGAAAAGATTCCTGAATAACTTTTTTTTGAATCAGAAACCAATGTTTACTTATAAAAATCATTTTCACGAAAATTTCACATCTGGTTAAAATTAAAAGTTTTTTTTCTGCTCACACAGTACACAGATTTGTTTTAATTTTATATGCTTCTTTAAAGAAAATTTTAATAATTCCTATCACTAAAATTTTCTATGTGCAACTAAATAAGTTCTATCTTGCTAAAAAAAAAGTTCTATCTTGCTCGAATGGCAGTAAATCTTTCTGGTCCTTTGCCAAAAATATTAGTCAAAACTTTTGCACAAATTATTTTCCACCCCTAATTTTAGAAGATGTCTCTACCTCCAAAGGAAAAGCCGAATTATTTGCCAAACAATTTGCTGCCAATTCTACGCTTGATCCTCCTATTAATCTTCCCCTTCCAACAGTTTTCCCTGTTTCTCATAAAGTGTCCGATATAATTTTTAAAGTCAAACAGATCAAGCGTATTCTTTCTTTTCTTAATACTAAAAAATCGTCTGGGCTGGATGGCATACCAGCAATCGTCTTAAAAAATATGCTCCCGAGCTTGCACCCACCCTAACTCGCCTCTTTCGAATCTCTTACGACACGGGCATTTTCCCGGAGAGTTGGAAAGCTGCGCGTGTGCAACCTGTCCCCAAAAAAGGATCCAAAACTCTCTCTTCCAACTATAGACCTATATCTCTTCTTTCAGTTGTTTGCAAAGTAATGGAAAAATTCATTAATTCCCAAATCTTAAAGTATCTGGAAAACATAAGATCTTACATGATAGACAATATGGATTCCGTCACAGTAGATCCACAGCTGATCTTCTTTCCTTTGTCTCACACAACTGGAACAAGTCCTTTGAGTTTCTTGGTGAATCCCAGATCGTTGCTCTTGACATATCCAAAGCTTTCGATCAGGTCTGGCATGATGGGCTTCTTAACAAACTTTCTTCTTACGGTCTTCCACCTAAGCTTTGCTCTTGGCTTTCCAGTTTCCTTTCTAATCGACGTATATCAGTTAGTGTAGATGGTCATTCCTCCAGCTTCTACCAAATTAATGCCGGGGTGCCCAGGGCTCAGTGCTGGCACCCACGCTGTTTCTTCTACACATTAACGATCTTCTCTCTTCCACAATCAATCCCATTCATAGTTTTGCTGACGATAGTACCCTCCACTCTAGTATTCAATTTCATAAGCCACCGTGTGATTCTGATTTGGAAAACAAGCGCAGGTCAATGCAGATATCTCTTTCACAAGACCTCAAACTTATTTTGGAGTGAGGCGCCAAAAATCTTGTTCAGTTTAATGCCTCGAAAACACAGTCATGTTCGCTGTCGCGAAAAAAGTCTGCAAATGCTCATCCCTTACATATGAGCGGCCAAGTTCTGCAGAACAAAAAGTCGTTTAATCTTGTTGGCGTTACTTTTGAGAATAACCTCAACTGGCACAAGCACATTACATCTATAGCCTCGGCAGTTCCAAAAAAGCTTGGATTCCTCTTCCGAGCCAAAAAGTATTTCTCTTCTTCCAATCTGTACACTCTATATGTATCCCAGATTAAACCCTCTTTAAAATATTGTTCTCAGGTATGGGGAATGGCGTCTCCTACAACACTTAGCATTCTGGACTCCATTCAAAGAAGAGCCGTTCGTCTTATTAATGATCCAACGCTCACAGAAAGGCTTCCTCCTCTTGCCCACCGTCGAGCTGTGGGGATCTGTCGCTCTTCTATAGGTATTTTCACGGCTTCTGCTCAGAGGAGTTGGCCAGTATAATTCCTTCTCTGGCAGCTCCCAACAGAGCAACCCGTAGTGCGTAGTGTGTTTATGCATCGTTTTACAGTTCAGTTAGAGAGACCCCGAACTTCCCGCTTTCTTCGTTCCTTTATCCCTAGAGTGTCAAGACTGTAGAACCTGCTGCCCCCAGAAGTTTTTCCTCCTCCCAATCTCCAAATGTTTAAGTCCCGTGTGAACAAACTCCCTCTTATCACACTTAAGACACCCACAGTACGTTAGTACTTAGGCATCAGCCTTCGTGGACTGTCCCAAGATAAAAAAAATGTATAAAACAGGTTGTGTCTTAATTCAACTAAAAATGAAGCGCTATAAATAAATAAACGCGTACATTTAAAATATGCGTTAAAATCAAATAATTCAAATGTAAGCTTAAATTTGGTCTATTTTCAAATTTTAATGCATTAAATATAGTCGCCATCTTTATTTATTTTTAAGTATTAAAAAAATATGTTTTACTCAAGATTACTTATTTTAGATTATTACTACCAAAAAAAAAGCAAGACCAGCAAGACTCTTGCAGAAGACCAAGACCAAGACCAAGAACAAGACCTTCCTTTGGTTTGCAAGACCAAGACCAGGCTTGCAAGACCAAGACCAAGACCAAGACTAGCCCAGTCGTGGTCTTGGTCTTGCTTTGCTCATCACTAGTTATATTTTCTTACCTCCGACTTATCACAACTCTGAAGTGTGTTTCGAAGCTTTTCCGAACAGTAATCACTGTGATTCATACTGTAAAAATATCTATTCTGGTGGTTTTTCTTAAAATCAATAAAAATAAAAACTTAGTCCAAAATAAACTAAATTATGAAATACAAAAACTTACGCTTGTTACACAAAATGAAACTTTTTCTAACTGGTTGCATAAATAACTATTTTACAATTTTTTAAATTTACTATATCCGTGGACCCTGTAACAATTTGCATGTCATACTATCTCGTATATACTAACGATCCATCAAATCAGCTTACATAATTCTTTAAGCTCCCTCAGCTAATGACCTTTCGACAAACAGTTGAAACCCTCGGGAAAGGCCAAAGGGTAAACAAGAATCTTTTCGTGCGACGTCACAGCAATTCGAAATGACGTCATGAAATAACGTAAGAGGATCGATTGGGATGCGTTCGAGGTTTAGATTCTTTTTTGGAGATTCTTGTCTCGTTTCGTTTTTTCGACCTTCTAAGGCACACTTACAAGAAAATTATAAACTTATATTATGAAAATAATATTTTTATTTAGAATTAAAAATAGTATAGAGTATGTATTATTAAAGGTTAGATAAAAAAATTACTTCAACAAGAAATAGGCATGTAAGGGTTTTGTTAAATACTTTTTTTTTATTTTACTCTTAAATATACAGTGTGTACATAATGTATGGATCAAATTCATTATTTGCTTAAGCAAAAAAAATTGAAGATTTCCATTAACATGTCAATACAAATTTTAAATTGCGCGTTTTTTGACATAAAATCTAAATATACAGACTGACTCATGTAGTAGATATGACGTCATCGATATTTTTTTAAAATAGAAACCCCTATATTTTATTGCAGATTTTTAATCTCCAAGAAGAGCTTCAAAAATAGTTTTCAAAAATACTTATGGTTTTGGGTGACAGTTTGTTTACCACCATGTTACTACACATGGTGGTAAAGAATTTTGTAAAAAATATATGGAGCTAATTCATTATTTGTTAAAGCAAAAAAATATTGAAAATTTATTTGAATATGTTAATAGTAATTTAAAATCGCGCATTTTTTGAGATAAAATTTAAATATAAAGGATAACTCATGTAGTGGATACGACGTTATAGATGATTGTTAAAATAGAAACTACCATCCTTTAGTGCAGATTTATTATCTCCAAGAAAAGTCGATTTTAAAAAACACAAAATACAATAATTGTGGCTGCATAACAAGCATTACCATAGTTACAAGGGATATTATAAAGAGCGATTTCTAGTAATCCTTATCCACTTACACAAAAATAAGAAAAAAAAGCAAAACAAAAATTAAGACCCTGTACCTACAAAACTGTCAATTAAAGTCATAAGAACTTTTCATTTTTAAAATAAGCTAGTCTTGGAGGTTTTAAATCTGCAATTAAATGTGGGGGTTCAATTTAAAAAAATTGTCAATGGCACCATTTGTAATAACATGCGCAATACAAAGTTATTATTTACGTGTTCAAGGAAATTTTCAATGTTTCTTTGCTTTAACAAATATGAATTTTCTTTAAAAGTGTTAGTATTTGTTAATTGATACACAACGTTTCGGTTAGTGATGTACCTCCAACCGTTATCAAGTGATAACTAAGAGCTATTCTTAAAAGCTACGACCTTATACACTGTGTCCCAAATTGGTGGGGAATGTATGGGGATCTTGGAAACCAAGATAGATAGAAAATCGGTTAAATGGGGAAAGTTTTGGACTATTATGTTAGTAAGTTAATCCCATTGACTACATTTTTTTATCTATTCAGGTTTTTGAGAAATTTTGAAAAAACTTGAAACATGCATTTTCGAAAATCGGCCATATTTTTTTTATGAGTGAAAATTTTTCAAATCTGTAAAAACTTCTTCAAAGCAAATTTTTTTGTAGAATATGACCGAGTAGTCAATTTTTATTTTCTACGTTTCGGGTTTTTAGAATCATCATCAACTTTATTTTTTCATATGGACGCCATATTGGATTTTAACGCAGCCAAATAGTGCTTTTTATTCTGATTTCAACAATGTATAACATGTTATAATTTAAGAGTTAATAACCTCATTTATTTCAAAAAAACAAATATTTTCTCAGTTGGCCTTGATTCTGGCGAACGTCATTTTTTTTGTAAACAATAAAATATTAGTAATGGGCAAAATAGATAAGCTGAACAGATATTTTACAGAAATGGGTTCGCGAACATAGCTATAACGTTAATACCGTGTTACAACAAAACTACACGTAACAAGTTAATTGAAACCAGTGAAAACAAAAACAATGAAAAGTGGCTAAACTAATATTCCTACTAAAATGAAGATGTACAATAACGACCTAAAATTCAAAATGTTGTCCCTATTTCTCAACATATTAACGATATTTTTTAAATAGTCCTAACTACCCTATGAATGGTTGACTTAGGTATGTAGAATTCTCTATCACCATCCCTGGCTGAAGATGTTGGATTTTCTTTAAAATGTTGGTTAACTGAAGCATCTCGTTGTCGATTTTCTTCAACGTACTTCTTAGGTCGTGGTTTTTTAAAACTTCCGAATTTAAGCAAATTTGTAACCAGTTTTCGAAAGTATGTTAGTTTAGGATGCTGCCTTCCAGGAAAATTGTCGAAATACGTTTGCGTAGCTATATTAACATTTCTATTGCTTTGGAAATACCGTTGCAAAATATCAAGTTTTTCTTTAAATAATTAACCATTTTACAAAGTTAAAAGAAAATTTAAT
Organism: Listronotus oregonensis; assembly: GCA_019359885.1. Lineage (NCBI taxonomy): Eukaryota > Metazoa > Arthropoda > Insecta > Coleoptera > Curculionidae > Listronotus > Listronotus oregonensis. The sequence goes on along the minus strand of JAHBCN010003424.1, from coordinate 53,501 downwards.
AACTTACCCGAGCTAACTTGATAATGACGCTAGATGACATTCGCCGGAATCAAGGCCAACTGAGAAAATATTTGTTTTTTGAAGTGGATAAGGTTATAAAGTCCTAAACTATAACATGTTATACATTGTTGAAATAAGAATAAAAAGCACTATTTGGCTGCGAAAAAATCCAATAGGGCGCCCTATTGGTTGATGATTCATCAACTTTACTTTTTCATATGGGCGCCATTACATTTTGTGGTTACACGGTATTAACGTTATAGCTATGTTCGCGAAACCCATTTCTGTAATATATCTGTTTAGCTTATCTATTTTGTCAATTACTAATATTTTATTGTTTACAAAAAAATTACGTGCGCCGGGATCAAGGCCAACTGAGAAAATATTTGTTTTTTTAAAATAAATGAGGTTATAAACTCTTAAATTATAACATGTTATACATTGTTGAAATCAGAATAAAAAGCACTATTTGGCTGCGTAAAAATCCAATATGGCGTCCATATAAAAAAATAAAGTTGATGATGATTCTAAAAACCCGAAACGTAGAAAATAAAAACTGACTTCTCGGTCATATTCTACATAAAAAGTTGCTTTGAAGAAGTGTTTACAGATTTGAAAAATTTTCACTTATAAAAAAAATATGGCCGATTTTCGAAAATGCATGTTTTAAGTTTTTTCAAAATTTATCAAAAACCTGAATAGTTAAAACCATGTAGTAAACGGGATTAACTTGCTAACATAATTGTCCAAAACTTTCCCCATTTAACCGATTTTCTATCTATCGTGGTTTCCAAGATCCCCATACATTCCCCACCAATTTGGGACACACTGTATACTATCCGTTGTTCACCGAAGCTTAACCGACTTGTCACGGTTCAGCAACGGCAGCCAGATATTCGGAATGTCTACACTAGGTTTGCTAAATACATTTTGATTGTTTGCAATTATTACAGCTTCTTTAAATTTTCTTTTCTTCCAGTGGGTTTCTTTATGAATCATTTTTGCTTCCGACCATTGTATACGGTGTTGTTTTGACCATGCGTGTTCGGCAATCCCTGATTTCGACGTTTCACCTCGTTCTGTATGTTTTTTGTGTTCTTTAACTCTAATTTCTAGTGGTCTTTTTGTTTCCCCGATGTATACTTCACCACATTCACAAGGAATTTGGTAGATACAGTCATTTTTGGAAACATTGTTGTCCGGTCTCTGACTTCTCAGAGTAGTTTGGGATTTAAATGCTGTTTTAATGTTATACCTATTCGCTATTCTGCGGATCTTTTCTAAAGTTCCTTTAATATACGGAATAGTCAAACATATTTGGTCATGTGAAGTCTGGTTCAAATTAGAGTTCTTTGTCTTGTCTTGATATTTATTGATTGTTTCTCTAACCAATCTCTCACTGAAGCCATTTTTCTTGAGATCCCTAATCATATTACTTATTTCGGCTTGCAGAGATTCCTTACTGTGGCATAAGGTCACCGCGCGGTTATAGAGAGTACGTATGACTCCTCGCTTTGTTTCGTTAGAGTGATTGGAATTCTGGTGTAAATATTGTCCAGTGTGGGTAGGTTTTCTGTATACCGAGGTTTGTATATGTCCATTATTTCGTTTGACTAAAACGTCGAGAAAAGGTAGAGCCGAATTTTGTTCTTTCTCCATTGTGAATTTCATACATGGTCGAAGACAATTTAGATGTTCTAAGAAACCTTCAAGTTCTTTGTCATTACCTGCCCATACAATAAAAGTATCGTCAACATATCGTAGCCAAACTTTTGGTTTGATTAGTGCAGTATTAAATGCGTGTTCCTCAAACCATTCCATATAAATGTTTGCTACCACTGGAGAGAGCGATGAACCTGTGGGAAGTCCATCGTCCTGCGCATAGTACTTGTCTTTCACTTGAAAGTACGAACTACGGAGGTACAGCTCCAACAATTCCATCACTCCATCCAGCGGCAGGGTGGTGCGTTCTGTTAAGGTATCATCTTCGTTGAGCTTGACCCGAATGATGCTTAACGATTTTTCTATTGGTACATTTGTATATAGACTTTCTACATCAAAGCTTACGAAAGTATCGTTTGGTCCAATTTCTACATTATTGAGAATCTCAACAAAATGACTGGATTTCTTTACAAAGGATGGTGACTTACCGGCTAAGAGTTTAATCAGTTCTAAAAGGTATTTTGCCAGTGCAGTCGTGGGTGCATTCCTGGAGCTGGTGATTGGCCTTAAAGGTATATTTTTCTTGTGTATTTTTGGTAGTCCATATAGATGTGGAGGGTTCTTATTATGAGGTGTTAAAATTGTTCTAGTGTCATCCGTCAGAAAGTTTTTATATTTTCTCAATGTCCTGTATATTTTGTTTTCTATTAAGGGTGTTGGATCTTGATCAATGGGTCTGTATTTGCCTTTATGAAGGACTTCGTCAATTTTTTCGGAAATTTAAAGAAGCTGTAATACTTGCAAACAATCAAAATGTATTTAGCAAACCTAGTGTAGACATTCCGAATATCTGGCTGCCGTTGCTGAACCGTGACAAGTCGGTCAAGCTTCGGTGAACAACGGATAGTATATAAGGTCGTAGCTTTTTAAATTGATCCAAGTAATAGTTTTGGAGATACAGCCTTCAGAAGTCGAGCGCTCGAGGCCAGCTAGGATAAGCGCGCCACTGGTATGCCAGAGCAGCTGCTCATCTATTGTTAGTTCGTCTTTCTTATCCTTTCACTCTCTAAGGGCAACTACTAGCGCATGCGGAGAGCTTTCGAAAACTATTCCCAATCACACGCAGGATTCGACGATTCAATGTAAGTTAAAAAAATCCCACTTTTATTATCACTCAAAACTTCAAACGCGTTTATCTCGAAACTATTTTTTTAAAGTCGGTTAGCAAAATTTTTCGAGACCTACTAAATTGATCTTCATGAAATTTTACACAAGTCTATGAGATACAATTTACACGGATTTGGACAAAGGATTTTGTTTTTTTTTCTAGATTACAACTATTTAAAAAAAAATGTAGCGAAATTTTCACCGAAATTGTCATTTTTCTGTAAAAAGTTCCGCGAAAAATCCAATTTTTACTTTTTTTCCTTCGTTCAAGTCCTAGTTTATGGTCTTAACTAAAACACATATTTTTTTTTCACTTCAGATGATCCTGTAAGAAGTTCTTGTTGAAAAAAGGATCTTTTTTCCCCGACGAAACCCATGTAACCCCTTAATTCGTAATGCATTATTTTGAAAGGCCAAAAATTTAGCGCTGTTCCAAGTAGGATCGAATAGGCTTTACCAAAAGTTAGAGGTTCTCAATGCTTTAAAATATTATTTCTGGAGAAGACTGTACACACAACATATGAGGCACGCCTGGCCAACTTCTTATGGGGATACTGGAAAAAGTGACATTTGACAATTATATCATTGCCAGGGAATAAGTAGATTTCTATATTTTTCCATATTTTGCTTTGTAGTAACTTGGTAGTAAATTTCTAGATGGCGAAACGTCGATTTTTTTTTAACCAATGAGAAGTGAGAATTATTTATATCCCTTTTTAACCATAAATCCCCGTGTTGTGGTTGCGTCGGCCATTTTCTATTCTAGTATTTGGTTTGTAAGTGTTGACTTTGGGTTGTCTGTTTTAAATTTGCGCTCTTATTTTTTCCACACTATTGTGAAAAAATTATAAGGTAAGATATGTTATTTAAATATTGTAGTAAGCCTTCTTCGATATTAAACCAAGATTCTTTGTAAATATCTTCGCAATGGCACCAACACAACATGTAGGCTGAAATATTTTTGTAATTATCCTTGTTGCAGAAACGCCTATTATAGTAAAATTCTAAGCACAGATTTTAAGAACAAAAAGTTTCATTCTTTTCTTCGAGATCCCTTATCGTTAGAAGCTTGGAAAATTAAATGTACTTTAAGTCCCTCAAAAGATTGTAAAAATGTATGTTTGTGAGGACCGTTGTTCAAAATTAAATTATGCAAATCTTGAGGATCATTCTCGCTTAAAATATAGAGCTGCACCTTGGTCACCCTCTATGAATTCCATTTTAAAAGAACACTGTTACGGAAAATGTTTCAGTTCTTTTCAAAATTACCTCTTGAACCATTGGACAACCCTAAAATTAAAATTTTAAATAATATTATTTTATACCTTATTTACAAAATTTCAATTTCATGTTTAACTTGTCAGAATAATCTCTTTTTAGTGGAGGTAACCGACAAGCATTTATTTGTAATGTTTAAAGGGTTTGATAACGAATGAAGGCTTAAATATGCTAGTGAATCTTTAGTCAATCTTGTAGACAGACTACATGCTGATATTTACAAATATTTGGATAAGAATGTTTACAAGAATAAAATTGAAAATTTATTTAAGCAACAATATTTCGAACCTTACTTTTTTCATTTGTTCAGACCGTAATTTTATGAAATATTTAACCTAACTTTAAAAATTTGTTTTTATAAGCATCTTAAAGAAAGGAAAAATAGTTTTGAATCTAAAAAGAGAGTAAGCGATAGACATAAAAATATAATACAAAAATTTAAACAATAATTTTTACCATTTCTTATAAATATTTATGTTTATTTTTCAGTTACCACATTAATTTAAATTCTTTATATATTTTTGCCCGCTGTCTGCTTTTGTCTTTGCCTAAATTAATAGCTAAAGTTCCCATATCATATTTTATGTATTTTTAGTCTGTTTTGAATAAGCGAATACTGCCTAACTTCTTTGTTTTATAGGAACCTTTCAGCATGATCTCATCCAACCCCGGCTGTGATAGTCTTAGAAGTTTTATTGTTCATTTTTAGAATATATTTTATTTTGCCTGTGTTATCTCAGGTATAAGAATTTATGTTGTTATCAGAGAATATTTTTCATTTATTTTGAAATTTCTTGTTTTGTTTTTATGTTTTCTTTGTTACTGTTATTTTTGGAATGTAATTTTTTGTTGTTGTTTATTGAAAATGTGGGGCAAATGTACCAAGATTTTCCTGGTTTTCTCAAAATATTTGTATTTATAACAAATTAATTTATAATATATTGTTAACAATAACATTTTTTTGTTTGCTTTATTTTTTGCAAGTTTAAAATTTTATCCAATCCTAACAAAGATAAAATTTTGCTAAAATCCTACTTAACAACTGCTTATTTATTAAAATAATCAGTTGTTGAGTAATGCATTTCGGCAAAATCTTATTTTTGTTGGAATTGAGGAAAAATAACTTTTTTATAAAATAAAAATTTATAGTACTACCAGCGCATTCGCCTTTTTATTATGTGCTTTTATTAGTTGATTGTCCAGGCGTTTGTCGCTACTGTACTGACAGAAGATAGCTGCGTTCAGAAAGCAGACATGAGGTCTGTTCTGTTATTTAGTAATATTTTACACCATTTTACACTTTTTAGACCCACCTAGTAGTAAAATACACTTTCCATAAAAGCGATTATGTAAAAAAAGAATAAAATAGTGTACAATATTTCTTAATAAGAAACAGACCTAGTAACATCTTCAAAAATCAATATGCTTTTAACAAAGCCGTCAAAAAATTAAGTTTCTTTTTTAAATTTTCTAATACTTTCATTGATTTATAAGTTTTTAAAAAATATCGTAAAGACCGTTTTTGAAATGTTTCGAAATAAATGGCTTTCACAATTTAACTGTTAATATCTTGTTTCACAGACAATATTTTTTTTGCAATTAGATAAAATACACTTTTAATGAGCCTTTATTTTTATTTTTATTTAATTCCTAAAAAAGCCGTTTTACGATTGAGCTACCTTAATAACAAGTAGCTCTATTGCTCTAAGAAATCAACATTTAAAAGGTAATAAATGTGGGTGATGTAACAATTCCCCACATTAACTAAAGTGAGTAAAGTGAATATTACTTATACAGTTGAAAATAGAATTAAATCTGTGCAAAAAGTTTTGCATAAATCGGTAACGTACCATGAAACAGTATATGGACTTTCCCGTGGGAAATCCTCCGGAAATCTGATATAGAAAAGCTTATTAAAATGTCTAATGGTATGCGGCTAAGATTAGAGGGTTAATCAATCAAGCGGCAGCAAAAGAAAATCGTGGGAGGAGGAGCGGTGACAGGAAAGGAAAGCCAAGTATTATGGGCAAGATGAATAATGGAAGCGCCAGTTGGAAAATCGACTTTAAAAAGATTTTGATTGGCTTTTGAAGTCGCTTTAATCTCGAGAAAAAATCACATTAATGACAAATTTATTAAAATCGTTTTATCAATAGAAGCTCTTTTATAAACAGACGCGTTGGCTGAGGGTTCATTTACGTCAATTTTAAATGTATTGTCGAAATTTCTTTAGCAGGATATCTTAGTTAATGAAATTTTGGACCCCGTTTTGCCTTGAGCGATTTATTTTAATAAAATATCACAAATCTTTATTAGTCGAAATTTTATTAAACTCGATGGCTTTATTCAGGGCCGTAGTCAGAGGGGGGAATATTGGGCGTGAGAACTCTACCGCAATTTCAGGACCCACGTTCGTCGCAGGTTGAGAGTTGTCAGTTTCAATCCAATTTTTAAAAAAATAAACTACTAGCAAAGTTGTATAGGTACTTCATTTGAAATTCTCATTTTTTATGCAGATTAGATTCCAATAAGGCAACACCTATTTAAAAGTGGATTAAAACTAACAACTGTTAACTTAAATAAGTGATGTCATTTTTTAATCCTTTGTTCTTTTCTTTATTTTTTAACGTGGTTGACTTATATTTAAATTAGAGTTAACAATGCCTCAATTACGGCATTTCTATGTTTTTAATTGTCCATTTTGTTCTCTAGTGGATACAATATAAACTGAAAATGGTTTCCAGTAGTTTTTCTTTTGCTCTACAATTATTACGTTTTTACTTATTTACATTTGAAAAACAAGTTACTTTAAATAAAACTTAATCCAACCTCCTCGTTCTTTTGTATATTACATGATTTCCATATTTTTTTCAACAATTCAAACAGTCATTTAATTAATTTAAAACAATCTTTTTGACCCAAACATTATAGTTAATTAATTTAAGAGGATTTTACATTTGTCTGCTGCACTCTGCCTGCCTCCATTCCTGGAGGTCTCAAAGAACCTCACACTCCTTCTCCGCTATTTCCTCCTTATAACCATAATAACCCCCTATCAAACAATGCAACCGCTTTCTTTCTAACTCTCCTTTACAATTTACCTCTTGAGCTTCTTTGGCAGACCCCTGGGAATGTCAGGAGAAGGAGTTGGGGCTTTTACATTTTATTTATTTTTCCTTTTTTCAATTTTTTCATTTTTTCACTTTGTAACGTTTTTTCAAACAAATTTTTTTCACATATTTCATAGTTTACTTTTATTTACGTTCCTGTTTAGAGGTAAGAATTTCTGAGTTATATTAAAGGTTTAAAAATAAAATATTTCAATTTGATTTCTTAAACGCGCCCCCCTTTTTTCAAAAAAAAAAAAAAATCACCTTTGTCATAATTTACTATACATTACGGTACTATTTAGGAGTACAGATTTTCTTAATTATATTAAAGTTAAAACAAATAATTATAATTTAAAATTGTATTTTAATTTGATTTCTCAAACACAGCCTTTGAACATTATAAATTTACAGTTCCTAACAACAACCACACTCCAAATAACCTCGGAGTGGTACATCCTTTTCTACACCCTGGAAAATGGTTGTCTATCCTTTTTTATACGTCAGTACAACTGGTTTCTTAACCTAACATAATCACATGTTCGTCTTTCCACAAAATGTTATACTTTTATAAGGGAAAATGTAACATATATTATTGTTGTTTGACTTTTATTATATTTTATGTAATAATGTGATAGTTTACTTACATGTAGAGACATTTTTTGTTGGCTCAAATTGCTACGGCTCCAGCTTGACGACGAGTAAGTTTTAAACTTTTCTTTTGCTTATTCCTTTTCCATACAAACGGCCGAGTGATGATGACGTTGTTAAATTTAGCAATGGACTTAGAGTTAACAACGGTTTAGAATGTTAACAAAACGTCATTGTCAGTGTTATTCAATGATTTTAGTAGGCAACCTGTCAAAATCTGACATTTTGTTAAACATTCTATACCATTGTTAACTTTTAACAATTGCTAATTTTTAAGGCTGGTACTTTCATTACCGGATAACTTTATTTTTGAATAATTACAAATAACAATTGTTATGACAATTGTAACCATAAATATCTGGACCATAAAGTTATTCGTTATTAAACTACCAGCCTAAGTTTAACGCGATCATCACTCGGCCTACTAAATTCATCACTTCATCTAGATTTACTATATTTAATGTTTAATTTCACTTAAAATAAATTTAAAGTTTAAAGAATTCATTAAAATAAAGATTTTTTGACAATTTCATTTTAAAATATTTTAACAGTTTTTCAATTTACTTTTAAAGTTCATTTCTTGCTTGTAGATAGCACTGATGATGGTTATACCGAAAGCGCTCTGCTAGGATTTTTAAATAAAATTTGCACGAAATACAAAGTCTCTTCATTCCCTAAGTTACTTTAAATTTACTCGAAAACGATAACAGATATCAATACGCAGTTCTTGCATAGTGTAGGTATTTTTTCCTCTTCTTAACCTACAATAAAAAAATATATTGCTTATTTAGTTTTCTCGAAAAAATCTTGAAAAACTAAGTTTTTCTTAAACAACGCCCTCTAGTTGGTGAACTACAAGCTAGCCGATACGCGATATTTAAAAGAGCCATAAATTCTCTATCAAACGAGTACCCCCTTAAATCACTTTCGATAAAAGATGTGAGAGATAGAGTTATTTAAAGGTTCCATTATTTATCATTTTCCCTCAACCAAACTGATGCAGAATTGGTTAGAGTTTTTACTGATGTTATCAAAACTGTACCTAATACCAGCTAATTTTGGAGAAAAAACAAGTTTTAAATCTACTTGCGGTTGCGCAATCCCGCGGTAGTTTTAGAAAATGGAAAATAATTTCCAGATATTTCTCTTGACCACTTTTACTAAAAATATTCTTTCCCAACGCTGGGCGGTATAGTTATTTTCCTAACAAGAAAAATTTTGTTCCTAACGCTTGCGCAAAGTGACTTTTCCGCACGCGACTGCCGTTGCCCGAACGACGCGCAGCGGAGTTCGGACAAAGCAGTCAAGTCAAGTCAGGAAAAGTATCACTTTGCGCAAGCGTTAAGAACAAAATTTTTTCGAGCGTCAGATAATACCAATATTAAAGCAATGATTATTTTTTAAATTATGTTTAATCTGAAAGAACTACTACAACATATTTATAAATGGGAATTATTTGTTGATAACATTTACAACAAAAGAACAGTTATTAGCATATTGTAAATTAATTGCAGAACCTGTAATTTCATTTAGGGGAGTTGTTCATGGTCAATATTTTATTCGACATATCCTTTTTTTGATTTGTGGATTCATCAATGTAGCTCTCAGCTACAGCCGTTGATTTCCAGCCCCCAAGTCGCTTGACATTGGTAATTCCTTCTCCAGAATCCGCTAACATAGTCGCAGAGGATCGACGAAAACTATGTCCAGTGTACTTTTCTGGATTTTTTAATTTTAGGTATGCAGCAATTTCTGAAGGCATTTTACCTATTGAATTTATTCCCACACATTGCGTACTACATTCTCCTTGTTTATACTGGACAAAAATACGTCTGTGTGGAGTATGTGGTTTTCGCAAATTTGCATATTTACGGTACAATTGCAGATAAAGTCCGTTATTTGTTTCATCGGACACTACAAAGATTCTGGAAGTGTTATTTTTACTGTCAGGAATTTTTTACCACTATCAAATTCTCATTATCCTGTATGTCATCAATCAAAATTTTTTTTGTAAGTTCATCTCTCCTACAAGCACCGGCTAATCCAAAAATTGTAGCAACTTTTATTAGAAGGTAAATATTATCAGGTGCTTCTTTCATGAATCTTGAAACTTCTTCTTTGCTGAAAGTTTTTGATTTTTTGGCCGGTATCCCACGTTTTGGTGTTTAAGTAGTGATGTTAGCTTGAAATATGAACTTAAATCAAGGTTCCTTTTCACTTTGAGGACACATTTTAACATAGAGTACTTCCCATAAAGTATTAGGTTTATATGTTTTTTGCAAATCCGCAAAATAGGCCAAGAACACTTCTTTTTTAATACTTTTTGTCCCCTTGCTGGAGCACCAGTTTTCGAAATGACTATATTGATTCTCATATTTTTCACGAGATTTTGCTGGTAATAAATTCAAACTTACGGTAGTTGCTGCATCCAGGATTGAATCTGGTAGCTCCTCATCGGAACTACTCATTTTAAATAATTATTTTTGTCTTTTTTTATTTAATTAAAAAAAGATACTATGACCCTTTTCAAAAAAAATGCTTGTTTGTATTTAATTCATTTGTGCAATTGCTTGTTCATAGGGAAAACGAAGAAAAAATCTGACATGTGTTAAAATCACCAAGATTTCATATTGTTTGACTTGTCATAATCATTTATTATTATTATACAGGGTGGGGAAAAACCCCGGATAGTCGCCCCGGGGTATAGTTCCTTTTGATTGCAATAACTCTAGTTTCGCGAATGACACACAACATGTTATTTTATTTATCTATAGACTCTGCAAATCAACAAGGGGATGGCAGTGTTACATGTCTTTTTGCGATTCATGGGACGGCTAGGTGCGATCAAAAAGATTTTCGGGATAAACTTCTCTTTCTCGGCGGGGCATCGATCCTAAACGTAATTTCATGGATTAGGCAACTATCCCCTATATGGGATAGTTGTCCAAAACCCAAGGTCCGCAAAACTTGCTAATCTCGGAAATACCAAAGATAATGTTTATTCCTTTCAATAATTTGAAGATAATAAACCAAAGTACCTACCCGTTTTCAAATAAAGAAATCTTGCTTTTGTGCTAAGAGATACATAGTTATTTTAAAAAATGAAGGGCATCTATCCTGGTTTTACCCTAATTAAAAAAATGTTTTTTTTGTGTTTTAGTTGAAATATTGAAAATTACGAAGTAACAAACAAAAAAGAGAATAAACTAAAACTTGCAATGGCTTCGTATATTGCATGAAATAGCCTACAATTACGAAAATACATATAAATCTTGCTTACCTGTAAGATTTTAGAGTAGTTTTACTTTTCCGCATGGCGTGCAGAAAAGTTCACTTTTCCCATGGCTTTCGAAAATCCACGCCGTGCGGAAAAGTGAAACCCGCGCACTCAAATGCGTGCGGAAAAGTGGACTTTTCCGCACGCTCGTAGGAAAAATAGTTTTCGCAGTATACGCAGCAAGATCCATGTTTGTCAAACAACGAATAGGTGATCGGAGCGAATATGTAAGAGCAGCTCAAATGTTAAACATCTGAAACTTTAATATTTTTTTAGTTTAAGTATGAAAAAAAATATCTCAGATCTTTGGTTTATCAAACGTGACCTTACCTTAAGTAACAATATATCTGCGCTATAGGGCATTTCTCATCTGTTTTTCTGCGATTTAAAATATAATTGTAATAATTCAGACTTATTAAAAAATAGATGATGCACAAGAATCTAAAACGCTTTTTCATCAAAGATCATTTTAACTTTACGTAGATTGAAAACGTATTTGAGAAACTGATGTGGACAAGATTGGTTATCAGAATTAGCTCTTACGTATGAGTCAAAACATATCCGATAATTTTTTTTTTTGTACATTTTTCTTTGTATTTTGACATTTTTATGTGTTTTGGAATGAAAAAAGATGGTATTTACAAAATGCTTAATTAGAGGAAAATGACGCGAGATACAAAGAAAACTCTAGAGGCCAATTTTGTTTTAAACAAAAATCAAATAGGAAATTATAATATAATTTTTTTTTCTTATCTTGGGACAGTCCACGAAGGCTGATGCCTAAGTACTAACGTACCGTGGGTGTCTCAGTGTGGTGAAGGGTTTGTTTACACGGGACTTAAATTTTTGGAGATTGGGAGGAGAAGGAAAAACTTCTGCGGGCAGCAGGTTCCATAGTCTTGACCTCTAGGAATAAAGGAACGAAAAAAAGCGGGAAGTTCGGGGCCCTCTAACTGAACTGTAAAAGGTGCATAAAAGTTGCACTACGTGTTGCTCTGTTGGGGCTGCCAGAGAAGGAATTATATAGGCAATTCCTCTGAGCAGATGCCGTGAAAATACCTATAGAAGTGCGACAGATCCCCTACAGCTCGACGATGGGCAAGAAGAGGAAGCCTTTCTGTGAGCGTTGGATCATTAATAAGACGAACGGCTCTTTTTGAAAGGAGTCCAGAATGCTAAGTGTTGTAGGGACGCCATTCCCCAGACATGAGAACAATATTCTAAAGAGGGTCTGATTTGGGATACATACAGAGTGTACAGATTGGAAGAAAGAAATATTTTCTGGCTCGGAAGAGGAATTCAATCTTTTTTTAAGCTGCCGAAGCTATGGATGAAATGTGTTTGTGCCAGTTGAGGTTATTCTCAAAAGTAACGCCGACTAGATTAAACGACTCTTTGTTCTGCAGAACTTGCCCTCATATGTAAGGGATGAGCATTCGAAGACTTTTTTTGCGACGGGCCTTTACTGTGTTTTTGGGCATTAAACTGAACACATTTTTGGCGCCCCCAATCCAAGATAAGTTTGAGGTCTTGTGAAAGGGAAAATCTGAATTGACCTGCGCTTGTTTTTTCAAAATCAGAATTACACGGTGGCTTAAGAAATTGAATACTAGAGTGGAGGGTACTATCGTCACAAAACTATGAATGGGATTGATTGTGGAAGAGAGGAGATCGTTAATGTGTAGAAGAAACAGCGTGGGTGCCAGCACTGAGCCCTGGGGCACCCCAGCATTAATTTGGTAGAAGGAGGAATGACCATCTACACTAACTGATATACGTCGATTGGGAAAAGGGAAAATGGAAATCCAAGAGCAAAGCTTAGGTGGAAGGCCGTAAAAAGGAAGTTTGTTAAGAAGCCCATCATGCCAGACCTGATCCAAAGCTTTGGATATGTCAAGAGCAACAATCTGGGATTCACCAAAAACTCAAGGGACTTGTTCCAGTTGTGTGAGACAAAGGAAAGAAGATCAGCTGTGGATCTACTGTGACGGAATCCATATTGTCTGTCATGTAAGATCTTATGTTTTTCCCGTACTTGTATATATACCTGTTTTGACGGACATCAACAATTTTTTTTTTTCAGAAAACAAACACGCTTAAAAATGCCTATGGAGGCATGTGGTAAGCAGAGTCTCCTTAAAAATTCAAGAGGCTTGTAAACGAAGTCAAAATGAACCTCATGCAAATTCGATTTTGTTTTAAACCGAAACTTGTATTCAAAACGCAAAACTTTTAGTTTTCAAGTTCAAAGTTACGTTCTTGTGTATACACTTGAGTTTGGAGGTTTTAGAATTAAAAGCTGACTTTCAACTACTAACAAACTAACTTGTTTATTGTAAGAACAGTGGCGTATACTTGAGGAGGTTAGTAGGGACCAGGCAATCCCATTTTTTAACTGTAACTTTTGGCCAAATTAATTTTTGGTATTCTTCAAATTTAAAAATGTTTCGAACTGTATTCCAAAACTTGCGATGCTAAATCTTTATAGAGTTTTTAAATGTAATTCTTGAGATAACCTTAAGCAACTTATAAAAACTTATTGTAATTTTGCAGGAAGTTTCACAAGTACCGTTTAATAATTTCTATGCTTGCGGAATATAAAAATGTATTAAAGTTTTAAATTTCTTTTTGTCAGACACCCTGAATAGAAATAATAAAATGTCCCATTTAAAAGTCTCCCAGGGTTATTACAAATAAACAAGAATAACATATTAAAAAATTATTAAGATGGAGCAATAAAAACTTTTAAAATAAATATAAGTGAAATTTATGCCCGTTTTTGGACAAAAAAAAAACATATTTTGGTTCAAAATCACGTGTTAAGTGTATTTTCGGGAGTACAATCCCTAGTGCATTAAATTTTTCCGAAAAAATCGGAAAAACAAGTTTCTAAGTAATTTTTTTAACAAATAGCATAAACGAGGGGGTTTTTAAAAATCCAGTCAAGACAGAATTTTCCCTTTCGAATGCTTTTTTGAAAAACCTTAAAAACAGTTTTAATTTTTTCACGGGAAAAATTAGATGGAGGGGGGATATTTGGTAAGATTTTTTCCCTAAATTAAATAAACTTTTTTATTTTAATAAAAATTTTTTTTTATTAAAACAATAAGAAAAAAAAATTTTAATTAAAAAATTTAAAAAAAATTAAAAAGTAGGAAAGTATTTACCAACTTAAATTTTTTTTTTTAATTTTTTTAGTAAAATTTTTATTTTTTTGGGGGGATTAAAGTTTGGGGGGTTGGCCAAGAAATGTTTTTTTGTTTTTGGGGAGCTTCAAGTTTGTAGATATATTTTTTTTTTTGGCTTTTTTTGGGCAGGATGTATTTTGTTTTTCCATTTTAGAACGGTTGGATAGGGCAGTTTAAATGCCCTGTGATTTTGATGAGTTGCTGCTCGCCTACCCCGGGCCCTTTCTCCCGATTATACAGCAGTTGATCGCATAGAATGGTGAGAATATTTTAACTTCTGTCGTGTTCATACCTGTTTTTGGGCTGCGTCTTTTCCATTTTGACAGTTCTTTCTTCAACGGAATGTTTTAAACCATCCAGTGCGATTGGATTGCCATGCTGAATTTGGTGTCAAAAACAATTTATTTTTGTTATTTTAGACGTTTGTTTGTTTGACAGGGATTTTTACAAACGTACCGGACAAAACTCAGGGTTTTTAAATTAGGAACAAGCCACGCTATCGCACAGGGTTTTTTTCACCACCTTGTTCAGTTTTGCTGAAGACTGTGTATATAGTCCTTCCCGAAACAAGGAATACATAATTTGACTTAAATGTTAAAATATATTTTGTAGTGTGATTTTAAAGTAGATGTATGTAACTTTTGATTTTTGGAAAAGCAAAAGGAATTTTAGTGATTTTTGATATTTTTTTACAAAAATATATAGCAAAATTTTGGATGCTAAAAAAATGGCAAAACGTGATTTATACAAGGTATTGCAAAAAAAACATTAAAAAATTGCGAAACAGATTTTACGCCAAGAAAAAAATATCGCACATATTTTTGTTTTGATATAAGCTTTTTTTCGGTAATTGTCTAGAAAGTGGCCGCAACTCCGATTTTGACCAAATTTGGTATACGGGGTTTTGGCGCTGATCACGAAATCTTTTTTGGCGGAAACGTTTCGTTTTCGAGATATCCATCATCAATGTTGAAAATCAAACTAACCTCATTTACCCTATTCCTCCCTTCTTTTTCTGAATTCTTGATTTTTTCACTAAATTGTAACAATAGTTAATAACACCTTTTAAAAACTTGTTTATATATTTATTTTATACCTATTTTTCATTTAATTGCAAAAATCACTTTCAAACGCTGCAACCAGGTATACAATATATACAACATGCACGCCGTTTGAAAGTGATACTTGGCAATTTAATGAAAGAATAATTTGTAAAATAAACAAAAAAGTTTTTAAAGGTGTTTATAAAATATTGTGTGCGCTTTAGTGTAAAAATCAAGAATTGTACAAGAGGTGGAATTAGTGTAAATAAGGTTAGTTTGACTTTCAAGTTTGATGATGGATATCTCGAAACGAACCGTTTCCGCCAAATATTTTTCAGATTCGTGATCAGCACAAAACCCCTGTGCAATTTGGTCAAAATGGTTCGCCATTCTGACAATTACCGTTTTTTCTGTCAAGTTACAATAAACATTTACAGATTTTGTTGCAAAATTAAAAAGCAATACCTCATCTGTTTTGATTCCAAAATTATAAATTTCTTCTTTAAAATGTTCTGTTAAGCAACGAGCGCTTCTTCGCCCCTCCGAGCAAGCTCAACTGCTGCAATAAAGT
Organism: Listronotus oregonensis; assembly: GCA_019359885.1. Taxonomy (NCBI): domain Eukaryota; kingdom Metazoa; phylum Arthropoda; class Insecta; order Coleoptera; family Curculionidae; genus Listronotus; species Listronotus oregonensis. The sequence goes on along the minus strand of JAHBCN010003424.1, from coordinate 37,557 downwards.
AAAATTTACGCTGCAACCTGGTTGGAGTTGTCTCATCTCATAAGGACACCATCTTGTAGTAGTCGTCCATAGTTCAGGAACCTGAACTTGTTTTCCTTTTTTCTTCTGTTTCTGGAGACTTCTTCTTTTCGCATTTCGAGCGTCTTTAGCTGGTTAAAGGTAATGTCGTGGAATGGGTTGAACACAATATTAAATTATTGAAAATATTTTTCCTGCAGTTTTTTGGCAATGATATTTCACATTACTTTTACACACAGTTCTTTGTAGTCTTCCCCATTAGCTTTGTTCGCATGTTCATTCCATGCCCAGTCCTTGAGGATTAAATTTAGCTCGCCTGTAGTTGTTGTCTGGAGTAATTGGTAATTTTTTGCTTGGAAAAATTCATAAATTGCTTTCAGATCGATGTGTGAGTTTTCTGAGTATTTAGTGGAACACTATTTTCAACAGCCGCATTAATTTTACTTTCGGAAACATGGGAAACCATCAAGTTTGTTTTTACAAGGCAACTTGTCAAATTTGCATGAAATTTTTTCAATTTTTTTACCGAAAAAACTGCTGACAGCTAAGTTGACAGTTATTAAGTAATTTTTCCACTTAAAATTTATATTTGACAAACCAATTCTTGATAGCGATTGGTCAAAATTAATAGGAAGGAAATAATCTTATTTAAAGATTTTAATAGACAGTTGTTTTAAAGTTCTTTATCTTTATTTCCCAAAATCAATGTTATGCTAATTATGAATCTTATCTTGACAAGGGTGGCCGACATGCCACCGAAGCGTAGATTGATATTTTGAATTTTTAAGATTTTTTGGGGAGGTTTTTCTTTTTGTTTTAGGTGATTTGCCAGTTTGTAGACCTGGACCACAGAGGTCCCATTTTATAGAGATATAAAGGTGAATAATCCCAACGAGAACATACTAAAACATGAATCCGTCACAAAACTATAGAGCATAGCTAGAAATCTTGGGTTAAATTTGGAAATTTATAATGGCGGATTTTGCTATTAGAAACCTATTTGCCTAAGATTCAGGATATAAAATTTCCAAATTTTTACCTAAGATTCCTTATCAGCATCACATTGATTTCGCATATTAAGATAAAGAATTTGGATACATCTGCCTATTAAAATCTTTAAATAAGAACACACTCCTAACATGCGATTTTTAACCAAAATATGTTGTTTTACAGGCCAGAGAAAATTTTTAAATGAAACATTTTTTTTTGATGATACCTAAAGCCGCGTTTACACCAGAGTTTTTCACTAAGTTTTCTACAAGTTGAGGCAATTTGTTGCTTTTTCTACAAAATACAACAACTTTTTCTGTCTTCCACTTGTGAAGATACAAATCTTTCACCAAATTTTGGTTTCCCCCGGAGTGTCGCCGCGTTTACACCAAAGTCTTTAACTAAGTTTTCTACAAGTTGCGGCAATTTGTTGCTTTTTCTACAAAATACAGCAACTTTTTCTGTTTTCCACTTGTGGAAAGACAAATCTTCCACTAAATTTTGGTTTTCTGCAGAGTGTCGGTAAAGATCAAAAAAAGTTGACAACTAAAGGCTGATTTCCACCTAAGCAGCATGGAGCAGCGCCTCACAGCGCGGCGCAGCGCAGCAAAATGCTGCTTATAATTGTTTTCATGTAATTAAATGATTCCGTTCCCACCTAAGCAGAGCGTCGCTGCGCGTCGCTGCACAGCGCCTCGCAGCAAAATTTTAATTCGTCTATGAGCATTGCCACGCGTCATTGCTGCTTATAAACGTGCTGCGCTGCTTGTTGACGGACAGGTGGAAATCACAAAGCGCCAAAGCGTACGGAGCAAGCAGCGACTTGAATATTTTATTTATGCGATTCCTTGCTTATTTGTTTGTGGAGGAAAGAAGTAGTTATGGATGGGGAAAAGGTAGAACAATTAATTTTACTTGTAAGTGAACGTGATGAACTGTATAACATGAAAAACAAAAACTATAGTAATCAAAACAGACGAGAAGTTATTTGGGCCGAAATTGGGGAAAAAATCAATGAAAGTGGACGTACGAAATACGAAACATAACAGGAAAAAATAGTAAATATATTTTTTTTATTTTATTTTTATTGTAAAAGGTTTAGAACAAAATCAAACTCTCACATTTTAAAGTTTATTTTATTTATAAATTCCCATCATGAATCGAGTCGTTTTGCCAAACAACTGAACCTTTAAAAGATATAAAATATTCCTTAAATTTGTCCTTATTTCAATTGCATTAGTAGAGTATCTTCCGCCAATATGAGGTAAATTTGTAAAAATAGGTGTATCATTTTCTGTCTTTTCATCATCCAATAAATTTAGAAAATCATTGTCGTTTCTAAGGAAGTTATGTAGACATAAACTAGATAAAACAATTTTATCTGCGTTTTTTGGATGTGTTTGTATTTTATTTAAAAAAATTCTAAATTTTTGGCAAAGAATTCCAAAAGCATTTTCGGACACCCTACGAGCTCTGGAGAGCCGATAATTAAATATTCGCTTGTCTTCGGAGAGTCCGCGGCCGGCGTAAGGTCTCATTAAGTATGTCCTGCAAGGAAATGCTTCATCCCCAACTATGATAAAAGGTAATGGGGAACCATTTTCACTTATTGGTCCATCCTCGGGCATTCCAAAAGTATTATTTCTAAGAGCTTTCCCCATTTTAGAATCGTTAAATATTCCTCCATCACTATTTTTGCCATATGCTCCAACGTCCACTGCAATAAACCTGTAGTCATCGTCTACCATTGCCAATAAGACTATTGAAAATGTTTTTTTATAATTAAAGTATCCACGATCCACGATCCACTGGCCGGAGGTGCTTGTATAGTAATATGCTTTCCATCTATCGCAGCGACGCAATTAGGAAAATTCCAAATATTTTCAAATTTTTCTGCATACTTCTGAAGTTGTTCTCTTGTGGGATTTGGCATAACAATACTTCCTAGAGTATTCCAAATAACTTCACTAGCATTTGTTACAATTTTTTGGATGGTGGAATGACCTAATCTAAAGTTGAATGATAGCGTCTGATAGTCGACTCCCGTAGCTAAAAATCTAAAAAATTACCAATTTTAGGCATTTTTTCTTTGTTAAAAAAGATTAGCTAATAAAAGTATTTATTTCTTAAGGGGATGTTTGCAAGAAAAAATGAAAAACGCTAAGAGACGGTTTCCAAAGAGCAGCAAAAAATAAGACAAAAAGTGGACAGGCAGCCAAAGGAAATAAAAAATGGAAATACTGGGATGCTATGTCATTTCTTTTGCCTTATATCAAAGGAAGAGAGTAAGCTAATAATTTTATAGTTTGAACATAATTAAACATTCATACTTGTTGATTTTAGAACACAGACAAACGTTGTTTATAAAGATAACGAATCTGAAGAAAGCGAAGACGAAACGGAAATCGAAACTGAAATAAGATCACAAACAGAAGTACATAAAGATCTCAATGACTTTCAAAGCGAAGTACAAGAAGTGTCAAATGATGATTACGATGAAATTTTACCTGTGGCCAGTCCCATTTCCTCTATTTCACAACTAGAAACTCCACAATCTAGTTCAAGCCTATCAAGAAATACCTCAAGACCAGTTTCTCGTACTTCGACTATGAAAAGTTCATTTTATCTAAAAATCAAAACTGAATCCAAGAAGCGTAATTGGTTGCCAGATATATTAAAAGAATACGTCGATGACAAACAACGTAGCCGTTTAGAGAGACAGAAAATCCCAATAGACGAAAGAATGTCTTCGCTTTTAGATTTTTTTGCTAACATGGCCAAAACTACTGCAACGTTTCCTCCATTATGACAGGCTACAGTGAAGAGCAAAGTATTTGAAATTGTAAATTCTTTTGAGTTACAGCTGTTAGCGCAGTCGTCTACCTCACACAATCAAAATTCGCCACCAAAGGTAGATCAAGTACCAACTTTAAATCCACCATTTATGACAAATCAGAGAGAAACACCAACGCAAAATCAACTGTTTGCCCATTCAACCTATAACCAGTTATCATCTGGGGCCACGGAATACTATAAAACATTTGCATCTACAGTATCTCCTCATGAAAGTGGTTGTACTAGAGGTCCTACAGAACAAATATGTATTCAGCCATCAAATGAAACCTATTTAAACTTATAAAAATAGGTATAGACCTACATATTTTTGATATTTTTTTATTTAGTTTGTAATGTTCAATTTATTAGTGAGATTACTTTTTATGTACTCTGTTCAAAAAATTCAATAATATACTACATAAATTAATATTGCCCTAGTTGTATTTCTCTTACCTTAAAAAAACTGTAAGCCTCTCAAGTGGACTGATGCTCATTCGAAATTTAGTATTTTGCTTGGTCAGTGAAATACAAACAAGATCATATAGTTGGTTGAATTTTTCCGAAGACATTCTATAATATTGGTAAAATTTTTTTTCATCCTCTTGAAGCCGTTTAAACAGCGTATGAAATTCACCTTCTTTAAGTCTTGCACGAAAAATATCATGTACCCAATATTTCCGTTTTTTTCTTTTTTGCTTTTTTTCATACTCATCGCATATAGCTACTACAACTAGCAAGTCGTCTGACGACGATGATGAGGTTGGGTTCATTTTACTTTATTAAAACAATTTAACTGATGATAACATTGCTGCTTTGCTTAGCGATGCTGCTGCAGAATGCTGCTTAGGTGGGAATGGTGTGTGAAAAAATGCTGCAAGCGCTGCGCCGCGTCGCGCTGCGAAGCGCTGCTTGATGCTGCTTAGATGGGAATCGGCCTTAAAAGTTGAAGATTTATTGCTGCGCGCTTTGCGCTAGCAGCTCGTAAAAAACTAGTGGAGAAATATTACCCAAACCTTTTGCGCCAATTCTTTGGCAACAAGTTTGCCACTAATTTTTAAAAGAGCAACTTGTAGTTTTCTACAAAAACTCTTCTACTTGTTGCTCTAATTTGAGAAGTGCAACTTTTGGTTGACAACTTTTAGTTTTCTACAACAATCTTTTATCATCTTTTAGTTGTCAACTTTGGTGTAAACGCTTTTAAGATCAAAAAAAGTTTACAACTAAAAGTGGAATATTTGTTGCTGCACGCTTTGCACAAGCAACTTGTAGAAAATTATTAAAGAACTGGAGAACTACTGCCTGTTTTTACTTGTTTCTCTAAATGTGAGAAGAGCAACTTTAAGTTTTTTACAAAAATCTTCCATTTGTTGCTCTAATTTAAGAAAAGAAACTTTTAGTTGACAAATTTTAGTTTTCTACAAACAATTTTTTGTCAATTTTGGTGTAAACCCGCCTTAAGAGTATGGTATCCAAATACGAACATAAATTTTACTTGCATTTGATCTTATAAGTTTTAATTGCTCCATTCTAATATTTTTTTAATATGTTATCCTTGTTATTTAATTTTATTAGTACCATTCAGAGTGTCTTACTAAAATGAATTTAAAATTTTAATACATTTTTATATTTCGCAAGCAGATAACTTATTAAACGGTTCTTGTGAAACCTCCTGTAAAATTACAATAAGATGTCCCATTTATAAGTTGCTTGGTTATCTTAAGAATCACATTTAAAGACCTTATGAAGATCAAGCATCGCAAGTTTTTATCATCAATCCACCAATACGAATCACGATTCCTTTTTTCCTTAAAAAAGGAATCGTGATTCGTATTGGTGGTTTGATTTCTAGACTAGTTTCGCAAAACGGTTGCGCGGATTATTTTGGCGCAGTGGAAACTCAGCCTTAAATGCTTGTGATTCTGTTATAAAATTCAGAATAAAAAAAAGATTAGGCAGAAATGTTATTTAGGTATAAAAGGTTATTATTAGACAATAAAAAAATATGGTCAAAAAGCCCATTTCGAAAAATCAGCAGATTACAAACAAATGTCAAACAAAAAAATCCCAAGTTGACAGAAAAATAAACACTGAAATAAATGTAGCTCGATTAATCTTTTTATTGGAATTATAAGTGACTTTCTGTTTACACTTGGAAAATTAAGTTTTCAAAATATTAGTTTAATAGCTGCGCGGCGCGGCGGTCGGTCTAACGAAATCGTCGAGTTGATTTATCGTGTTTTGGTTTAAAACTTTTGTAAAGTTGGAAAAAGATTTTTGATATGTTTATTAATGTATCTTTGGACAAATTGACGTACGTAGAAAAGAACTTTATACGTTGTAAAACGGTTGTATAAAAAAACTCTATTTAATGTGGTTAAATTATTTTTTTATTATTGCCTTAAAGAGTACAAAACTAACAAAACTAATTAGGTAAAATGAATGACCTTTATATATCTAACTACTCAACTTATCTATTAGGTGAATATATCAAAAATCTTAACATTGAAATTAAATAAAATGCTTTTATTGTCATGAATATTCCAAAAAGACATATGCAATGTTATTGATTAAATACATAGTATACGTATAAGAAAATAAAAAAGTATTTTAATAAAACAAACTTAATTCCAGATACAAAAAATGATATAAAACTTTCACAACACAAAACATATATAGACATATCAATAACACATAAATCTTGGACTTCCATTCGCTTTATTGGTTAATTGATACACAACGTTTTGGTTAGTGAAGTATCTGCAATCTTTTTGAAGTAATAACTTAAAATTATTCTTAAAAGCTGCGACTTATATACTATCCCTTGTTCACCAAAGCTTCACCGACTTTACACGGTTCAGCAACGGCAGCCAGATATTCGGAATATCCATACTAGGCTTGCGAAATACATTTTAGTTGTTTACAATTATTACAGCTTCTTTTGTTTTTTTTTATAAACAATGTTTGCTTCCGACCATTGTATGCGGTGTTGTTTTTGCTTTGTTGTTTTGACTTTTCTGCCAATTTTTGTAAATCGCTCTTTTTTACCTTATTTTACTTTTAATTACTATAAATAAAGCAAAAGGTAAAAGAAACTATTTATATTTTATAAAAACTAACAAATTAATTAATTAATTAACAATTAAATAAATCAAACAAACTTAAATATCTTTCCAAACAAATTTAATATTTTATTGCCCGTTTTTTTTTGAAGACAGAGTTTAGCTTTCCAGGCATCTAATGGACCAAAGTCCGGGCGTAGTCCGGGTTTCCTCGTAACTTATTCTACGCCTCTAAAAATATATCCTTAAGTTTGTTTACATTTTGCGGTCCAAACTCCCAATGGCCGCAAACATTTTCCATAACATTTAAATCCGGACTACGTGCGGGCCACGGTAAAACCCTGATTCGCTGCTCTTCCATCAATTCATCGACTTGCCGGGCCGTATGAACGGGACACTTATTTTGCTGAAAGATTAAATTTCTGTCCGGAAATCGATCCAGTACAGGAAGAAACATGATATTATGTAGTAGATCTATACATACCTTAGCATTGAATCTTCCTTCGATAAAATAACATAACACCAAGTCCTTGTGCACTCAGCCACGGCCAAACATTTACCGCAAATCGCCCACTACTTCTGTCCTTTTAGGAATATTTTTCATCAAATTGTGTTCCTTGAGGCCTGTATACCTTAAGTATACCATTGTAGCACGACTGAAACACTTTTTCATCGGTGAATGTTATATTTTCCCAAAAAATCGGAGGTTCCAAGTAAAATTGTAGAGCAAATCCAATGCGTCGTTCTTTATTGACAATTCCTACAACGAGTTCTTTGATTTCCTTTCAATAAAGATCGACAATATTATTTCCCAGTTTCCATTGGCCGAAGTAATCGTCCTCGGGGATTTTAATGTTCATGATAAGGATTGGCTAGGCTCCACAAAAACTGATACACAAGGCAGAGCAGCAGAAAATTTCGCAATCAGCAACTCGCTCACCAATCTAATTATGGAACCTACCTACTTTCCTAGGGTTCCCACCCATAATTCTAACCCCCTAGATCTCTTTCTTACTTCCACCCCCGAACTCTACCAAGCATCAGTAACTGCTCCCCTTGGTCGCTCTGACCATGGTTTGATCACCGTATCATACTCCACTCATTTTGAGGCAACTGAAAGCATGCCGCCACGAACCATCTGGCACTACAATTCGGCCGACTGGGATGGTCTAAGAGATTTCTTTGCCAGCTACCCTTGGAATCCTACCTGCTTTTCTACTCACGATCCTTCAGATCCTGTAGAAGAAAGAGCGTGGGTGCCAGCACTGAGCCCTGGGGCACCCCAGCATTTATTTGGTAGAAGCTGGAGGAATGACCATCTACACTAACTGATATACGTCGATTAGAAAGGAAACTGAAAAGCCAAGAGCAAAGCTTAGGTGGAAGACCGTAAGAAGAAAGTTTGTTAAGAAGCCCATCATGCCAGACCTGATCGAAAGCTTTGGATATGTCAAGAGCAACGACCTGGGATTCACCAAGAAACTCAAGGGACTTGTTCCAGTTGTGTGAGACAAAGGGAAGAAGATCAGCTGTGGATCTACTGTGACGGAATCCATATTGTCTATCATGTAAGATCTTATGTTTTCCAGATACTTTAAGATTTGGGAATTAATGAATTTTTCCATTACCTTGCAAACAACTGAAAGAAGAGATATAGGTCTATAGTTAGAAGGGAGACTTTTGGATCCTTTTTTGGGGACAGGTTGCACACTTGCAGCTTTCCAACTCTCCGGGAAAGTGCCCGTGTCGTAAGAGATTCGAAAGAGGCGAGTTAAGATTGGTGCAAGCTCGGGAGCACATTTTTTTAAGACGATTGCTGGTATGCCATCCAGCCCAGACGATTTTTTAGTATTAAGAGAAGAAAGAATACGCTTGATCTGTTTGACTTTAAAAATTATATCGGACATTTTATGGAAACGAGGGACAACTGTTGGAAGGGGAAGATTAATAGGAGGATCAAGCGTAGAATTGGCAGCAAATTGTTTGGCAAATAGTTCGGCTTTTCCTTTGGAGGTAGAGACAATTCCATCTTCGGAGATTAGGGGTGGAAAAGAATTTGTGCAAAAGTTCTGACTAATATTTTTGGCAAAGGACCAGAAAGCTTTACTGCCATTTGAGCAAGAGAGAACTTTATCTTTTATTCGATTGTTAAAACGGTCTTTTGCTTCTGATACAGTCTGATTATACTGATTTCTCGCTTCGATGCTAGCCTGTCGATTTTCGGGACTGGGGTTTTGAAGAAACTTTTTGTGGGCTTGAATTTTTAAAAGTCTGGCTTTGTGACAGGATTTAGAAAACCACGGTTTGTGATTTGAAGTTATGGGGTTCTTTTTAGTGTGGGGAATATAGGTCTCAATGCCTAGTTGAATTGTTTCGCTAATTTGTTTACATATTTCGGAAGGATCGAAAGTAGAAAAGCAGGTAGGATCCCAAGGGTAGTTGGCAAAGAAATCTCTCAGACCATCCCAATCGGCCGAACTGTAGTGCCAAACGGTTCGTGGCGGCATGCTTTCAGTTGCCTTAAAATGAGAGGAGTAAGATTCGGTGACCAAACCATGGTCAGAGCGACCAAGGGGAGCAGTTACTGATGCTTGATAGAGTTCGGGGGTGGAAGTAAGGAAGAGATCTAGGGGATTAGAATTATGGGTGGGAACCCTAGGAAAGTAGGTAGGTTCCATAATTAGATTGGTGAGCGAGTTGCTGATTGCGAAATTTTCTGTTGCCCTGCCTTGTGTATCAGTTTTTGTGGATCCTAGCCAATCCTTATTATGAATATTAAAATCCCCGAGAACGATTACTTCGGCCAATGGAAACTGGGAAATAATATTTTCGATCTTTATTGAAAGGAAATCAAAGAGCTCGTTGTAGGAATTGTCGGACGGGGACCGGTATATACAGCAGATAAATTTGGTAGAAGATCTGAAAGAAAGTTTAAGCCAAAGAATATCAGGCCAACCCGATTCGAGGTTAGAAACCCTAGCACAAGCCAGGTCGTTGCGAACGTAAGCACAAACGCCGCCATGGGGTCGAAAAGATGAAATAAGTTCATAACCTGGGAAAAGGAGGTGGTTGGTTGCTGTTTTGGGACTTACTTGGGTTTCGGTGAGAAATAGTATGTGAGGTTTGGAGGATTGAAGATAATGGTGAACAGAGTTCACGTTGGAGTTAAGCCCACATATATTTGTGAAGGATATTAGACTTTTCGATGATGGCCCCCTAAATTTACCCCTCGCCCGGAGAACCGAATGGAGGGGTATTTTACCTCCGGATAACTTTACGTTCGTGTGTGCCATCATCATTATTTCCAAATTTTAGTAGAGTGAAAAAAAAAGAGAAAGAAAAAGAAAAAGAAAGAAGAGGAAGAAGGAAAAACTAAGGAAGAAGGAAGAGGAAGAAGGAAAACCGCCCAGAACTCGAAACGTCCTGAGACTTCACGAGTCCTTTAAAGGGCAAGTGGGGTGGTACCGCCTCAGGCGAGGAAAGCACCTATACCACCTACTATTTGGTTTTGGTTGGTTTTTAAAACATTAACTAAATAATTGTCTTGTTCTTGTTTCGATACTTCCAGCTCTTCTCTCAAAGGAGTGTGTTTCCTGTCATTTTTTTTTAACAAAATGAATAGTACTCTTTGGATTGTTAAGATTTTCCTTTTATCCAGTTCTGGCCAACCTCTCTGCTCAATATAATGAATAATTAATACTATTTGAACCAAAGTTAAGTTTGTTATTTTAAAAAATATTTTTAGACACTGACTACGGACACCTGTTTCTTTATTAGGTTTTTCAACAGGTATTTATATTCAGTAGAAGGTGGCATAAGCCTTTTTTACGAAAGGGAAAAAGAGGAAACAACTGGCCGTTTCTGTACATAAATTGGTGAACATGTCTTTGCAACTATATGGTTAATCTGTTCATTCCACTACAAATTCGTATTCAGGAATACTGTCAAAAACTTTTTACAAACTGATTTATATTAATGAAAAATATAAAGGAACACCCCAGTAAATCTGTTAAATGACCGAACTGTTATTTAACAAATTATTATAAACATGTGCAACCCTAATTTTGTATAAAAATACAGACATATGTTTCTTAAAATTATCTATCCTAAAAAAATCATGCAGGCAAAAGAAGGTTTAATGCTATAAAAGAAAAAAATATCTTTGCCATGTTTTCTTCCTATTTTGTGGAATTAAAAGAATTGTATTTTGTGTGTAATAAAAAAATAAATAACCTTAAGACTGCCGCCTTAAAAGCTTCCATTCCAGGGCTTTTCTTTTGATCTTTGTCTTTTTTGTGATTGCAAAAATGTGTTTCTATTGTTGGTAATGAGCTTAATAAACTCTGTTTCCTTTCTTTTGCCCTGTGTGACAAGTAAGAGGACAACAAAGGGTATTTTAATTAACCCCTTTACAAAACAAAAAAAGTGATAAAATAATGCTGTATAAAATGTGGACAGGTATTTTGGTTGAAATAAAAAAAAAATGACAAAAAAATGAAAAATATATTTGAGCATTTCGCGAGTCCAACACCCTTAACAAATTTAATTTGTGATGTTATGTAATCTATAAATAAGCAGCTTATTATACTGGCTTGCAAAAATTTAGGTGTATTTTGCCCTGACATACGTCCTAAACATATTTGACTCCTGATGTTTTTCTTAATTCGCATATATCAAATGTGTCTTTAGTCTATCGTTTTTGCTTATTTTATCCACCATATTGGATTCGCCATCTTAAATGTTTCAAATGTATCTTCAGATTTCAAATCAGCAACCTCAAAAATCACCTCATATAAAATTTGCCTTTTTTTCGTTAATTTTCAAAAAATGTATTCATCTTGAAAAAACACATCCGCCATTTTGAATGTGCTATCTTGAATTTTAAAATTCTAACTTCAGATTTATAATTAGCGACCAGTGGCGACTCGTGGGTTCGCAGCCCGGGTCGGCAGATGGATGACTTATTTTTTTTCTCAGAAAACCTAACAATAAAATAAAACATATTCCGTTATGTAGCTCATTATAGGATTTTTAATGGTTTTAATTTTTGTTTGTTTTTTTTAATGTGTTTTATTTATTTTTTTGACTTTTTAAGTTTTTTAATTTTTTTGTGGTTTTTAATATTTTACCTTAAATAAGTTCATTATGTTTAACATTTTCTAACCGAGCTCCGTTGTTTACTAACAAGCAAATGTTTTGTTTATCAAAAAAAAATTATTTTAAGTTCACTGTAAATATGACCTTTTGACATATCGTGCTTTTATAGAGCACAAAAGAGTTCTTTCAAGTTGTCGTATAACAGACATGGCCAACAAAACGATTTATTTTTTGTTTCACTTTCCGTAAGCCAGGCATACTTACTTTTGATACCAATTGTCTAAAAAAGCCCTGTTACTTCCTTTACCTCCTGTATTAATTAAGTTTGACATCTTGGGTGTCGGACGCTCATTATTTATTATTTTAACTTGCTCGTCGAATGAAAAAGATGAAAGTCCACTTTTTAAATTGAAAATATAATGAACAATATCACTAGTTATAGTGGTTACATCTCCCTGTTCGTTTGCCGTTAGAGAGCTTCCCTCCATTTTTGTCGGAATTAAAAAAATTACAAGGTTACAAGGCTTACCTGACACCTGTGAGAAAAAAATAATAAAATACACATTCTTACGGCATTACACTAAAACATCTTTTACGATATTAAAGCTCGTTTATTTTAAAAACAGTCCCAAAAAAACACTAAAATATCGATCAACACGCACTCCCGGTATAATACTTAAAATATCAATAAAAATCGATGCGGATTTCTTCCATCAAGTTTATTGAGACCCTAAACATAACCTCATTTTATTTTCATCGGCAAAACTGTATTTGCCGAATGTGGCTATTAATACATGAACAAAATAAATCAAATGTATGTTTGGTTGCCTATCTTATTCGCAGCTTTCCCTGTGATTTACCAATGAAACCGTACGGCAAGCCGGACCAGGCAATACCAAGGCGATTCGAAAAGTAGAAGTGGAATAGAACTTTGGTATAGCTTAATCGCATGAGTTTTAAACTACGCAAGTAAATCGGTATAGGCGGACAGTAAATAATACAACAAAAATGGCTTTCTAGTAAATAAGGTAGTTGTTCTGTAAAAAGATTAAGGATTTTTGGTTTGAATGTTTTGATTTTAATTAATCATTTACTCATTGAGCACTAAGGACCAATGGGTCGGCACTGCCGACCATGCCGCCCCTGTAAAGCCGCCACTGTTAGCGACCAAAAAAGTCCTTGATAAAAATTTAAGCAAGATTCGCGAAGATTTAAAAATAGAAATTTCTAGCCTGTTTTTTGAGGTTAGAAATAAAGTATACGTGCTACTCTAATTCTGGTAGTGGATTTAGATTAAGAAGATCTTTTGACATAAATATGTAAAGTTGGTTGTAAAAGATTTTTTTTTCAGTTTTTCCTAGTTAATTTTTATTACTTTTTACTATTTTTCCTTAATTTTTTGAGATTAGAAAACATGATGGTGTAATCAAAGCTGTCGGTAATTAAATTAAAATAATTGAAAAATCGTATTTAATTACTACGGATAATTGGACTATTTTAATTTCATTACTTTCAGGAACAGGTAATTGTATTTGGATTACCAATTAATAGGCTATTGTAATAGTAATTGGTAATTGATTTTTACGAATTCCAAGTAATTCAATTACTTAAAAAGTAATTTAATTACTTAAAAGTAACTCAATTACTTAAAAAGTAATTCAATTACTTATAAAGTAATTGAATTACTTAAAAACTTATTTAATTACGTAATAGATAATTAAATTACTACGAAAAATTCGATTACCTTTCTTTATGAAAAAACCGCGTAACTTTGGTCAGCCAGAAAAAGCATCTTGAAACACAGCGGGTCGCTTTATATAAGGCAAACGTAATTTTCTACTTCTTAAAAGAGTAATTGGTAATTAAATTACTTTTTAAAAGTAATTGCAACAGCTCTGATAGCAGAATTTTGACTCAAGATTTGTGGTAAGGAAGTAAAATCACTACGGAAAATATATGTCTCATAAATAGTCAACCCAATTTTTTTTGCGTGGTTTTGGTTTTTCACATCTTGGTATGATTTTGTGCTTTTTAAAAGGAACAAAAGCAACTGCGCCATTTGCCATCTTTGAAGGTTAGAAGTAAAAAATAATTAGTACAAAGGTCTTTAGTAATATGTTGGCAGTAAACCAAAAAGATTTACTGTCAATTGACCAATAAAGTAGTTTTTTTGCATATGATTGCTAAAACAACCTTTAGCCTTGAAGATAATTTAATAGTATTAAATATATATATATATATATATATATATATATATATATATATATATATATATATATATATATATATATATATATATATATATATATATATATATATATATATATATATATATATATATATATATATATATATATATATATATATATATATATATATATATATATATATTTTATAAATTTATAAAAAATCGGAAAAAAATTTCTTCTGTCGTTTTAATACTAAGATCTAACCGTTTTTCAGACAGTTGAAAAAGCAGAATCCTGATTTTTCTGTTGTTTCCGTGACTCTCTCCCTAGACCGTTTCGCCTGCCTAACAGGTCTTATCAATAGGGCTGTATCGATGACAGTTAACCACAGAAAAATCAAGAGTCTACTTAAAAGACATAAATTGATGTCTTTGGGAAGATATAAAAATCTTACTTTTCGACGTCGTGCTAAAATCAAATTTAGCAAACAGACATCAGTATTTACCGGAGTGGGTATATAATTTAAAAATCGGAAAAATTTCTACAGTCACGGTAGCTAAGATTTAACCTGTTTTTAAGACAGTTTCTTAAAAACGGAGTTAGATCTTATATATATATATATATATATATATATATATATATATATATATATATATATATATATATATATATATATATATATATATATATATATAATATATTAGTTTAATAAATTGGTTGTTTGCTTCTGTGCGAGCTTTTCAATTTTCAAGACCACCATTTTGAAAAAACTTTTTTCGGGCTTGAATTTTAATAGTTTAGCTTTACTATAACATTTGAGAACCACAGTTTATTATTTAAAGCTTTGAGAAGTAAAAAATATTGGTCATAATGCTTAGTTAAATTATTTGAGTAATTTGTTGAAAAATTAAAGCTACTTAAATTGTAGTGCCGGATGGTGCAAGGCGACATTAATTTAATGACCTTAAAACATGAAGAGTATGACACAGTAACCAAGCCGTAAGCTGAAAGACTAAATGATGCACTTATTGATGGTTAGTAGAGTTTCAAGCTGGACGTAAGATTTAAATAATGAATGGGAACCCGATGGGTTTCATTATAACACCGGTGGGCGAGTTTCAATTGGTCTTGCAAAGGTTTTAATTGCTCTGTTCTTAGGATAAGTCTTTGTAGAATAACTTGGTATAAGGCTTATTTTAAAAGATATCCAAAAAGCCATAGATTTTACAAATAAACATAAGAAAAAAATTGTTTAAAAATTTAATAATATTTGTAGATCTTACAATAACTATAATAATCAGCCAGTCCACTTAGTTAATGCCAATATTTTTTATACAGCTCTGAGATGTGATTCGGGAAAAGTCGTAATTCGAAATTATCGTATTTTAAAACCTCGTAATTTTCCACTTTCGGGTAGAAAACAGAACTTAATTAGATACTTCCGCGGCCACGCTAAAGCTATTTGGTTTCAAGAGAATAATTCTACTTGTACACTAAAAGTTTAAGAGAAAAATTAAAATTCATGGTTTGAGTTTAAAAAAACCTATCCGAAACATTAGTGGTTACCTAAAAAGTAAAGAAATATGGAAATTCTTAGTTGTAAAATTTTTTAAGGAGATATCAAAATTTACAATTTTAAAATTATAAATTATAATAAATAATATTTAAATATAAAAATATTAAAGCCATAAATATTTTTCCTAAAACAATTTTCTTCTGGGTCGCTAATATATCCTTTTACAGCAAAAATTCCTCTTTAATTAAAAAAAAACTTTGATCAGGGACAAAGGTTTTCAGTTTGGGACTCAGATAAAAGTCAGAGGGTGCCAAATAAGGAGTAAAAAGGAAATTTTCCATTAGTTTATATTTATAAAATCCTTTTATTTTTCCAAAACACTTTTGTGCACAATTATCCCGATAAAAATTCTTATTTCCCATATATTTTTATATTCTGGATGAACTAAAATGCTCACTTTCGTAAATTATTTTTTATTTCTTAAAAGATATTCGTTAATCTAACTAGGTCAATGTTTTTTTTTAACTAACCCATACTTTTACCTTCTTTAAATAACCTCAAGAATAAAATTAGTCTTAATCTCCAAGAAAAAAATCTTTTAAGGATATTGTGGCCCGCATTTTATTTTAAAAAGGGTTTATTACCCCATTATCTTTCCCCGATTTTTTACACACATTCTAAAGATACGCAAATATTCAAATTAAATTTTTAAAAATCATAATTACAATTTACAAAAAAAAGGGCCTTTTTCCAATTCCCAAAACCTCCTATTTTTGGGGCGAAATTCGAGACGGGGCCTTTTAAATTTTTTGCTTTCCTTTCTGGAGTGCTTACGGGGAAAAGGGACCCCCTTACTTTTTCCCTAAAAACCCCCCTTTCAACTCCCCAAATTTTTTTGGAAAAATTTTTTTCCTTTTAAGCCAGGGAAAAAAGGGCAATTTTCTCCTTTTTTTTTCCCAAATTTTGGTTATAAAAAATTTTATTTAAACCCAAAAAATTCCCGGAAAAACCCTTCCTTTAGAAAAAAAATTTTTTTTTTTAGGGTTTTGGAAATGGCCCCGTTCCCTTTAAAAAAGCTTTTTTTGGCCAAAATTTTTTTTCCGGATTCCCCTCAAGAAAATTTTTTCGGGGGCTTTAATTTATTTTTATTCCCCAAAAAAACCCTTACAAGAAGAAAGCTTTTTTTTCTTACCTCCCTCGTAAAAAATTTTTTGCTCTTCTATAGGTATTTTCACGGCTTCTGCTTAGAGGAGTTGGCCAGTATAATTCCTCCTCTGGCAGCTTCCAACAAAGCAACACGTAGTGCAACATTTATGCATCCTTTTTCAGTTCAACTGGGGAGGCTTCGAATTTCCCTCTTACTTTGTTCCTTCATCCGTAAAGTGTCTAGACTATGGAACCTGCTACCCGCATGGGACGGCGAGTGTGATGAACTGACAGATCGCCTGAAATAAAATAATGAAAACTCACAAACCCAAAAAAAAAAATTCTATCTTCGTTTTAATGGCAAGTTTACCACCATTCTGAAGAAAAAAACTCATGTATAAAAATTAAACCTAAAATTACATAATATTTAAAATTTAAAATGTGCGTTTTGATATAAAAAAGAATATTTGTCAAATTTATGACGTAAGTCTAAATAAAATATTAACCTTTAAAACTGATATTTTTATTATTTTTAAAATTAAAAAAAAAATATTATCTAATTTTAGTTTTTGAAATCAGCTTAGTGTCAAGCATAGGTATTATTTAAATTAACTTATATTGATCTTTATTTAATAATATATGATAGGCACTTTTTTTTTAAATTTTGTTTTTCAAAAAAAATTTTTAAAAATAAAGAATCATTCGGTTTATTTGGTGTTAGTTTTTAAGTGCATGTGGATAGAACTTTATTTTTAAATTCTTTATTTCAATTTTTTCGGTGTTTTTGCGTTTGGCTAATTACCCGGCAATCTAAAATTTGAAGTACATAAATTAACATAAGCTAAAAGTAAGTAAATGTTTAAAACATAATTAAAAATAACATCTAAAAATTTCCCCCATTTTGGACTAAAAAAAGGTCAGGTAAAAAAATTTTTCTTTTTTTCAAAATGGTAAGTTTTATCAAAATTCCCGAAAAAAAAATTGTAGATCATAAAATTGTCTAAATGGTTTTTTTTTTTTTTTTTCCCAAAAGCCCCGTTTTTAAATATAATTAAAAAAATTGTACAATTATTTTATGTATACGTACGTCACATACACATCTCTGTAGCTGTAATATAAGTTAATATATTTTTCTATCGGTGATTGTAACTTACATTTAAAATAAAAAAAGAATAAGTGTTACTATGAGAATATCAAGTAAAATAAAACCCAGTCCTAAAATAAACTACCTGCTTAAATAAGTATCGATATTATGTTTTGTTAAAACATGAAAAAAAATACCATTACCAAATAAAATATATCCCCGGGGGTTAGTATGGCTTTTTTAGAGCTAGACCAAAAAAGGGGGGTTGGAATTTGGGATGATAATCCCCTAACCAATTCAGACTTTCTCACAGAGGGAAAAAACTGTTAAACACAATTTTTGGAATTTAAAAAAAAGATGCAGTGCTAAATGGGTTGCAAAAAAGTTGCACTTTTTTTGTTTTTCTATTTTTCACGAATTGTCAAGGCGTCTGTTCTAATGTTGAATCACCAAAAGCATATAATTCGTTGTCTGACGAACAGATATGCGATACGCATCGCTATTAAGCGCCCATAGAGGCAACCTAGTCGGCCACTTCGACCGACGAGATCTGCCATATAGATCCGCCGACCTTGTTGTGAACGATCTGATTTGTCATTTACAGACTGTCTTTTAATTAGTTGGCAGATTTTTTTATATTTTGGCATACTGGGTAGTATTTTAAGTGGTCTAAAATACCTCCTTTTAGTCGGTGAACTGTGCAAGGTATAAAATGAAAAAAAAAAATGATTTAAGGGGTTTAAATATTTTAAAAATCAGTCAAAAGGTGATAGAAAAGAAAAGGAAAAAATGGGTTAAGACAGGGCTTTCAGAACCCAGGAAAATATGGTGCTATGCCTTTAGTATGTGAATTGAGACAAAATGGCAAGATTTTTTTTTTTTTCATATGCTTCCTTTTAAATTATATTTATAATCTGGATCTTTAATTTTTCACAAACATGGTGTTCCTCAACTCCTCCCGTTAATATTTCTTGTCCACTCCATTACACCGCTATTCCCCAAAAGACGACGAGTTAACGATAGGTCCTTACGTCAGTTGTAAGTACAAATTTGACGTGTGGCGACCCGTTCCTTTACCGACGTAAGTTTTACCCGGGTCTGTTGTTCGGCACTAACGTGCATTTCAAATAATGCCAAAAAATTTGACAGACATTATCTGCCGCATTCAGTCGCGCAAAAAAATCGCTTTGTGTGTGGGTACCTATTGACGCAATTCACTTACACCTAAGATGAAGAAAAAAAAATAAAAAAGAAAGAAAAAAAAAGACGGTGAAAAACAAAACAAGAAAAAATAATTAAAGATTATAACGGGCAAAAATTTTCTACTTTTTTTAATTTCCATCGCTTTTATCAATTTCAACCCTTGCGAATATCTGTTATTATGCAATAGTTTCCAATTAAACAAATTAAAAAGACCTGCAAATCAGCCTACTGGGAAAAACCCCGTTAAAAAAAAAGGGGCTGGCTACCTTAAAGGGGCGTCGAAACGTGTGCATACAATGACGCTTACAACTTTTTGAATCGTTATATCTTAGGAACCGCGACTTTTAGGTATCAATTGTTTATACGATAAAACATACCGTTTTGTAAAAAATCGCAAAAACCCCTTTTTTTTTACCTTGGACCTAAAGTCAATTTTGAAATGTTATTTTATTACGTTTTAAACAATTTTACACAGTTGCAGTAAATTTATGTACCTTTACTCTTATTTTTTGGTCTAATTTGACCCCACTAAATTGCCTAGAACCCATATAAAATTTATAATATACACAAGAATAAATAATAATTTTTGTATTTTCGTTCATATTGTTTTGTTTTGTTTTTGTTACTTAAAATTTTATAGTGTTTTTTGTTTTTAAGATAGTACGCATGTTACATTTATTACCTATTTGGGGAATTTTATTGGTATGGTAAAAAAACTAGTAATGAGTCTATTTCAATTGTGTCTTAAATTTGGTTCTTTAAATTTGAAAAAGCAATAATTTGTTAAATTTAAATGGTAATTATTCTAAACTTAAATAGCCTTTAAAACGTCTTTTTTTAAATTAATATTTTGAATAGAAAATATTATTTAAACTTTGTCAAATAGACTTTTTACAAATCCCTGTGTAATCATTATTGGGTGATTTAAAATTTAAGTATTTGTTTGAATGTATAAGTTTTTGAAATTTATTAAACTCGATGACTATGTCAATGTGTTGTTCGGCAGATAACGAAACAAATAAACCTACTCAGCGGGGTATTTTTATTTTAATGTTCTTTTTAAATAAAAGAAAAACAAGCTTCTTTTGATGCGTTGTCAGAAATACCTTTACCTTCTTTCTTTTCATGAACCAGTTCCCATTTTTGTTTATTAATTTGACAGGCAATAAGCAGCAGGCGTAAATAAATTTAAATTTAAAGTTATGTTGCGCCCTGACGGTCTTTTTTCTCCGTTTTTCCAAGGAATATTAATGAAAAGAATGCCAAGAAATTCAGGAATGTTTTTACGACTTTGTAATTGAAATTTTAGGTATTTTATTTATTTTCAGTTGGTAAAGATAAACAATTTTATTTGAGCTCCTTTTAGCTGCATTGTTTGAATGTTTTGATAATATTTATTTGCACAGGCTTATTATTTATATTCCAGAAAATGTTTAGAATATTTTAATAATAAAATTATATTTTCTTTCTTTAATTTTGCTCAATACATAAAATCATTAATTGTACATTGCAAAAGCATTTTTTAAAATCTTTGTGACAGCTCGCAAAGACTTGTATAAAGCCTAAACACTAGATATCGTGAAGGCCTGGTTTTTAGATGTTTAACACATATTTCAACAATGTCCAAGTACCAAAAGATGCAGGTATTGCATTTTACGGCACCTCTTAAACATGGCGATTTTGCGCCCACGGACGTAATATAAATTACTATATTTTTCATTTTTCTCCCAGTAACACCTGAGCAATATCAACAAGACCTTCAGTTTAACGTGGAACCCAAACTACACACATTGTTTATCAGATACTAACCTCCGACTTTGTTTAACGGCAAAAGACGTAATTTGTTATCGGGCTGGTTAATTTTGTTTATTAGTTAAATAATTTGTTTATATTGATTATTTATTTGCAAACTATAAAATTCTAAAACATACACAAGAACATCATTCATTGTTACTCGGGGTTGTCTTCTTAAACCTTTATTATTTTTATTATATAATAAAGATTTAGATTTACTTGATATACAATGAATATTCTTTATGCGATGTACTTAAAAATAATATTTTAGATATCAAATTAAATCATGGTGTAACTCTAACTTGGTTTCATTAAATATAACTAAAACTAATATCTTAACATTGAAATGTGTACTCGGTAACATATTTTTGAATTATGAAATTATTCTTCAGTATTTTTTTATGAAAATCTCTTGTTAAAAAATTGCTGAAAAGTTAAAAATAATGTTTAAGAAATAATATTTTTCTGCTCTTTGATTACTAAAATAATTAAATTCCAGAACTTCTTTAAATCCTTCAATGTCGTATTAAAACACTGCCTCTTACTTCACTTAGGACACCCACAATACGTTGGAATGTAAGCCTTAGTAAACTATACCAAAAAATAATATAAAACAATATTTTTATATAATTTTACTCACCCTGATATTTCCATCTTGAACGGAAAATTTTTCCCCGACCTTGACTTAGTTACGCAAATATTTTTCCATTATGTGAATTTCCCAAGATAAAGGCTGAGCGTCATTATATTAACTTCCTTTACGTAGTCCTTTGAGCTGATGTGCGAATATATTTATCTTTCAGTGGCGTATTTATTTTATTATAAGTTTTAATTTTTTTACTAACATTATGATACCCGTCAAATTATATTATTTATTATTGATATTCTAATGATTTTAATTACGATTATTATGATACTTTTCTATCATATTAATCGTAATTATGAACAATATGATACACGATGTGTTATATGGGTTGCTCGAAATATACCAAATATAATGACAGACTCCTAACGTTAAAATTTACTACAAACGTTTTTTTTTTAATTTACTACAAATGTGCTTATTGATTTTAATGCTTTTTGGAGTATAGAAGAAAAATAGAAAATGTCGTTTTCGTATGAATTAGAAAAAAATTTCATTTTGCAATCTATTTATTTAGCTTTAATTGAATCGAGTATTAAATTTGACATTTGTTTTTGAGGAAATTCCTCTTAAAGAATCCCAAAAAAACAATTGACAGTCGTGTTCTCAAGTTTACTAGTAAAATAGCATTTTTTAATGAACAGCCTGTATAATGTATTACGAATAAAAAAATTTGTTAAAAGAGTTTTAAAAAATACCACATTTGATACCCATAAAATTATGTAGTAAACTTGCATTTAATTGTTTTGCTATTAAATGCTTCTATGAAGTTTTGGTTTTGAAATCAATTTATTTTGCTTTAATTAAATCGATTATTAGATATAACTTTAGTTTTTGGGGAAATTCTTATAAGTATCTATTATATTTAGTGCTTTTATGGCAAGAGAAAGCAGTTCGATATATTTGTAAAGCTAAGTCCAAAGACTCATATAAACCATTTTTTATATCAAAAAGAATTTTAACAGTTACTTTTATTTATATTTTGGAAACAGTATCTTTAATCTACAAAAATTTGGGGTTTAATAAAAAAAATTTTAAATTTTGAAAAATATTATATAATAGTTTTGAAATTTTTTAAAAAAAAATTTAAACAAAAAATATTTTTTTTTAAACCCTAAATTTTTAAAAAAAGGGTTATCCGAAAAATTAAAAAAATTTTGGTAAAAAACTTTGCCTTTGTAAAATCAAAGATAAAAGTGTTTTTTAAGAAACATTATTTTTTCGAAATATCAAATTGTTTTCCCTTTGGTAAATAATTTTTATTTTTCCTTTTTAAAGTAATGTTTTTTAAAAAAATATATTTTAATAAAATTTTCTTTTTTAAAACTTAATAAATCCAGTAACATTATCTATTTTAAAAATTTATGTTTTATTTTTAAAATAAAAATTTTTTACCTTTTATTTAATATATTAAAACCTAATTTACCCCGGGAAACAAAGGTAGAAAATTTGGGATCAATCCCAAAATAAAAAATTTTTAAAAAAAAATTTTATTTACAAAGAAACTTTTAATTTGAAAAGGGGATACTAATCCCTTAAAATTTAAAAATCCCAAACCCAAACTTTTAAAAATAACAGGAAAAGAATTTAAGGGTAACATTTAACAATAATTTGCAAAACGGAAAATAAAACGTAAAAATTATTTATTTTATCCCAATTTTCTTTATTATTCCAAACCCTAAGTTTCGTAAAAATAAGGGGCGTAAAAAATTTTCCCCTGTTTCTCAAAGGTGTAAAGGTTATCCCTGTTTTGTTCTTTTTAAAAGTAAAAAATTTAATTAGAAATTTTTTTTACAAAAATTAAAAATTTTTAAAAAAAATTTGGGTAAAGTAATGATTTTGGCTTAAACCGGGTTAGTAAAATTTTCCTCCCCCCCAGAAAAAACAAATCTTTGAAAAAGTCACTTATTAAAAATAGGTTGAATTTTTTGGTCTTATATCAAAGCTTACAAAAAAAGTAATGGTTGGAATGGAAAATTTTTACAACTTCCACGATAGCAAATATGTTTCCAAGTTTTATCAACATTTAATAAATAATTCTAGGTGTTGCATTTTCTATGACACTCTGTATAGTTTTCTTTTTTTTATAAATACATTCCCCGGTTTACTCTCGAACGGTTCCGCCTTTGCTGTGACCCGAAACTTTCTTCGACGAAAATCAAACAGTCAAACAAAGATTCTGCTGGTATATCCCAAGGCTTATCGTGTGTATGCAAAACATTGTGGGATCTGAAGCTTCCTATAACTCTATTGATAAAAGGGATTCGAAGCCTTTAAATGTGATCGGATTAGAGAATGTTTAAAGCATGTGTTTGCTATTATTCAAATTGGGTGGTATTTGTTCTACGAAGTGTGTAAAAAGTCCCGGATCAGTCAATTATTTTGAAAATGACGCACAATAGAAAAAATATTTCTGTATAAGAATTGATGGACTAAAAGAAATGTAAAAAACTGGAATACTTGTATTTATACAGGATGGCTCAAAAAGTCGTTTTTTTTTTAATTTAAAAGTTAATATCTCAAAAACTATAAAAGATACACGAGACTTCATTTAAGTTATAAAACCTTTTTGCCTAAATGCAATATTTTTCGAGTTATAAATATAAAACCGAATTTTCAAGATTTTTCCAAGTTATATCTTTGGAAAAAAATATTTTTATTTTTTTTTTTATTTTTTACTGCAAATTTTGAATGATTTGGTATTCAAAAGAAAAAAAAATAATGATTTATAATGAAAAAAAAAACACCTTAATTTTGTTTTTTTTTTGCTAAAACGTTTTGTCAAAATTACATTTTTTCATTATTTATCTTTTTTTATCTTGGGACAGTCCACGAAGGCTGATGCCTAAGTACTAACGTACCGTGGGTGTCTTAAGTGTGGTGAGAGGGAGTTTACTCACACGGGACTTTAATATTTGGAAATTGGGAGGTAAAGGAAAAACTTCTGCCGCAGCAGATTCCATAGTCTTGAAACCCCAAAGGGGTGGAAAGGGAAAGAAGAAAACCCCGGGAAATTCGACGCATCTCTAACTAAACTGTAAAATGATGCATAAAAGTTACTTTTCGTGTTGCCTGTTAGGGCTGCCAGAAGAATGAATCATTCGGCCAATTCCTCGGGAAAAGCCGTAAAAATTTTCTGAAGAGCGACAGATCCCCTACAGCTCGACGGTGGGCAAGAAGGAAGCCTTTTTTTGTAAGCATGGGATCGTTAATAAGACGAACCCCTTTACCTCTTTTTGGGGGTGGAGTTCCAGAATGCTAAAAGGGTGTTGTAGGGGACGCCATTCCCCGAAATAGAACAATATTCTAAGAGGTTTATTTGAAACATACAGAGTGTACAAATTGGGAAAAAGAGAAATATTTTCTGTGGCTCGGAAGAGGAATCAAGCTTTTTTGAAGCTGCCGGGGCTATGGAAATAATGTGTTTGTGCCCAGTTGGGGTTATTCTCAAAAGTAACATGAAACAAGATTGAACGACCTTTTGTTCGCACAGAACTTGGCCGCTTATATGTAAGGGATGAGCATTGGCAGACTTTTGGCGACAGCGGGCTGCTGACTTTGTTTTCATGGCATTAAACTGAACAAGATTTTGGCGCCCCAATCCAAGATAAATTTAAGGTCTTGTGAAGAGATATCCATTGACCTGCGCTTGTTTCCCAAATCAAATTTCATGGCGGCTTAAGAAATTGAATTAGATTAAGTTAGATTAGATTAATTGAGCGGAGATGGCGAATAATGACCTCCACCACTGCAACCTTACCCAGATTTATTGTGGTTTCTCCTATCGTTCTTTAAAGTACCTTGTCCAAGCCCGTCTTCTTAACTAGACTCCAGAGTCTCACGACACTGGCCACTCCATATAACACTGGTTTTGGCTTCTCCTCCTGACCTAGTAAACCTAAGCCTTACTAGTGCTTCGCAATATAAGCTCCACATGTAAGGCTGTTTCTTCAGCCTCCTGGCAGAGCCACCTTGCAGGCTATCTGCCAGGTTTAATTCTTTCCAGGTGCTTGTTAGAGTTTACAATGTCCTGTTAGTTGACCTACCGTTATCATACGACCTTACGGCTGTGGCTCCAGTAGGTCCGATGTAAACTTGGCCGACAGTGCCAATGAACTGCTTTTGCCTGTCGTTGTCCCAGTGTTTGTACCCACCAGCTTTGAAACTGTCTGTCTACCCAATTCATAGATGCTAAAGACCTGCCGAGATACGCAGAATGGCTCGGGCCTATCATTTCCGCGGCTGATCCTCTTTTTGGCTGGAGTCGTCAGCCTCTTCGTTGCCTGGATGGCCCCTCGTGGCCTGGTACCAAACTACCGTAAGTTTGTTTGCCAAGGCCGACTTCTTCCAGGGCCTGTATACAGTCCCCGACTAGTTTGGAATTAACTTTTGGGAACTGATGGCCTTCAGGGCCGCTTATTTATCTGAGTAAATGACGATATTTTTCCTTTACTCCTTTTTCTTTAATCCTCACGGCGCAATGCACTATTGCTGCGATTTCCGCTTGGAAAACCGTGGCGTGCTGACCGAGACTTAAGATTACCTTTTCTCTAGGCTTATCTCCATAGATGCCAAGCTCTACACCCTTGTTGGTCTTGGGCCATCTGTATACCAGATATGATCGGCTTTGATTGGAGGGCCTGCCTTCCAGTCCTCCTATCTGGTATGACAATGCGAAAGTGTCTATTGAAAGATGGAAACGAGGGTTATCCTATCTGAGGGCATCTCAAACAATGAGCTGACCTCTTGGTCCTCCTCTATTTCCCATCTTGGAGTCCTTCGAGTGTTCTATAATTGGACTTTGACCTCCTTTGAGCTATACAGTACCGCCTTTACTTGCCCCTGTATGTAGATGTGGGTGGCAGCAGGTTTAGCAACACTTCTAGGGCTGCGGTTGGAAGTTATTCTCATAGCTCCCGTGATGCATACGCATGCTAGAGTCTTTTGGAAATTTGTCTGATTGCTACGGTCTGTGAGACCCCTTGCCCCCAGGCAACTGAACCATAGGTTATCATGGGTCTTATTACCATTTTATACAACCACATGTTCATCTTTAAGGTTAAGTCCCCAGCTTTTCCACAAAGTCTGCGACATCTCCCGAAGACAATTTTGCCTTCTGAACAAGTTTGTTGGTGTGGTGGATTTTCGTTCTTTTGGTCAAAGTGACTCTGAATGCTTAACCTCTTTTTAAGAAGGGGATTTCCACTCCATTGAGCTTTGGACATCTGAGTGCCCTTAGTGCTCTTTTTCTTTTAATGAAG
The DNA here is from genome assembly GCA_019359885.1 of Listronotus oregonensis. Classification (NCBI taxonomy): domain Eukaryota; kingdom Metazoa; phylum Arthropoda; class Insecta; order Coleoptera; family Curculionidae; genus Listronotus; species Listronotus oregonensis. The sequence continues at coordinate 10,722 of JAHBCN010003424.1, read as the reverse complement.
GAAACAAGAAATTGAATACTAGAGTGGAAGGTACTATCGTCAGCAAAACTATAAATGGGATTAATTGTGGAAGAGAAAAGATCGTTAATGTGTAGAAAAAAACAGCGTGGGTGCCAGCACTGAGCCCTGGGGCACCAGCATTTATTTGGTAAAGAAGCTGGAGAAGATGACCATCTACACTAACTGATATATACGTCGATTAAGAAAGGAAAATGAAAGCCAAAGAGCAGGGCTTAGGTGGAAGACCGTAAGAAGGAAGTTTGTTAGAAGGCCATCTAATAGACAATTTGAAAAGCTCCATTTTTTGCTTAATATTTTTTTTTATCTCTTATAGTTTATATAGTCGTAGTCCAAACATTCCGTGGTAGCAGGTTTCTGCCGGTAAATGTACCGTGTCGATTTTTTGGGGTTTTCTCGGTTTTTTGCTGCTTGATCCTCAATTTTGACTTTAGATTCGATGTTCAACAGAAAAAATATGAAAGAAAATCTTAGTTAAACACCCAGCACACCCCACTTTTTTTGTGGACCTGTGTTTTATTTTAAATGAAATGACACTTTTCAAATATTATTTTGTAGTTTCTTTTAACACTTTAAATAATAATTATGAAACATACAGTGTGTCACAAATTGGTGGGGAGTATATGGGGATCTTGGAAACCATGATGAATAGAAAATCGGTTAAATGGGAAAGTTTTTGGACAATTATGTTTGGTAAGTTTATCCCGTTTACTACATGGTTCTATGTATTCATTTTTTGAGAAATTTTGAAAAAACCTGAAACATGCATTTTCGAAAAATCAAGCATATTTTTTATAAGTGAAAATTTTTCAAATCTGTAAAACTTCTTAAGCAACTTTTTGTAGAATATGACCAAGTAGTCAATTTTAATTTTTCATTTCGGCTTTTAGAATCATCATCAAGCTTTATTTTCATATATGGACGCCATATTGGATTTTTACATGTAAATAGTGCTTTTTATTCTGATTTCAACAATGTATAACATGTTATAATTTATGAGTTTATAACCTCATTTATTTTAAAAACAAATATTTTCTCAGTTGGCCTTGATTCCGGCAAATGTATTTTTTTTTTGTAATAATAAATCTATTAGTAATTAGCAAAATAGATAAGTAAAAACAGATATTTTACAGAAATGGGTTTGCGACCATAGCTATAACGTTAATACCGTATTGCAACAAACTACACCTAACAAGTTAATTGGAAACAAAGTGAAAACAAAAACAATGAAAAGTGGACAAACTAATATGAAGATGTAAAATAACTGAACCTCTAAATTCAAAATGTTGTCCATATTCTCTAAACATGTTAACAATATTTTAAATAGTCCTAACTACCCTATGGTTAATGGTTAACTTAGGTGAGTGGAATTCTCTATCCAACATCCCTGGCTGAAGATGTTGGATTTTCTTCTAAGTGTTGGTTAACTGTAGCATCTCGTTGTCGATTTTCTTCAGCAGCGCTTCTTAGGTCGTGGTTTTTAAAACTTCCGAATTTAAAAAGCAATTTGTAGCAGTTTTGAAAAGAAGTATGTTAGTTTAGGATACTGCCTTGTAGCAAAATTGTCAAATACGTTTCTATTTGCTTTGAAATAAAGTTGCGAAATATCGAGTTTTTCTTTGAAATGATAAAATCTTTTTTAACAAAGTTCAAAAAATTTTAATAACGTACCCGAGCCTAACTTGTTAATGACGCTAGGTGACATTCGCCGGAATCAAGGCCAACTGAGAAAAATATTTGTTTTGAAGTGGATGAGGTTATAAACTCCTAAACTATAACATATTGCATTGTTGAAATCAGAATAAAAAGCACTATTTGGCTACGTAAAAATCAATATGGCGTCCATATGAGAAAAATAAAGTTGATGATGATTCTAAAAGCTGAAACGTAGAAAATAAAAATTGACTACTTGGTCATATTCTACAAAAAGTTGCTTTGAAGAAGTTTACAGATTTGAAAAATTTTCACTTTTAAAAAAAAATATGGCCGATTTTCAATGCATGTTTCGAGTTTTTCAAAATTTCTCAAAAACCTGAATAGATGAAACCATGTAATGCTTGGGATAAACTTACTAACATAATTATCCAAAACTTTCCCATTTAACGATTACTATCTATCGTGGTTTCAAGATCCCCATACATTCACAATTTGGGACACACTGTATATGGCTAAACCCACTGGTTTAAGAAATAATTTAAGTCGAAGGACATAAATGCAATAGGTACGATATTACCTGCATTTTGCATTTTTACGAGTTGGTTTAAATGTTTTAAGTAGAAAACTTTAAAAAAACATTAAAACTGTTTAACTGCACCTGTAAAAAAATTAATAGCAACTAAATTTTAAAATTACAAGCAGTAAAATTATTAATAGCTTTTGAAGAAGAAAAATTAAATTAAAATGTCCTCCTCCCACAGTTTGACAATGAACTATGTTATAATAAAATTTGTCGATAACGTTTTGTAACCCTTCTTGGTTAATAAAGGCACATTCTTCAATTAAATTCTTCTTATCAATTTATCCAGATCCGCAGGTTTTGTTACAAATACTTTATTTTTGAAATCGTCTTCTGGTAATTTTTGGACAAGAGGTATTTTATAGGGAAAAAAATACTGTTTTTAAAATGATTCAAAGCATACATCAACGTGAGTAGCAGCTTTTCTCAACGACAAATGCGAACCCTGAACAAAGTGAAGTTAGTCTCTAATTTTTGTCATCACTAATTGCTGTTTTTGATCTTCCGGAACTCACTTTACTCTCAGCAGCACCGGTTGCCTCAAATCTATGAACTGTTCTTACAACTTTAGATTTTGATATAGGCTGTCGGTTTAAAAAACATGTATTAAAAATTTCTTTGCTTCGCTTATTGATCTTTGTCCATCTCTATAACCTCTGATTGCACTGTCTAACAAGAAAAATCCTCCCTATAAAAAAATCGTGTGATTTGTAATATTTGGACTTATACTAATATACAACTAACCCTCAAATGTTTTATTAGCCTCAGATTTCTCGGAAGAGGTCTAGTAGAGGATAAATGAGCGACCCATTATTATGGACAGGTAGGTGGATCTATGCTTGAAATATCCCTTTAGTCAGGTATTTTATAATCATTTAGTAAACATCTGTTGATTTTTCGATTAGAATGCGATCTACGTGTAAGAAAAATAATGAGCACCGGAATTTACATCATTAATAAAGCCTGATAAATTCTGTTATATTTGTGGCGAAGTTACCGCGAAGGCGTACCAAAAACCGATATCTTCACTAGTAAAAGAACCATGAACTGTACTTTGGATGTAAAGTTGGCGATCAAGATAAGTCCTGGGCCCAAAAGTGTGTTGCAGTTCGTGTTCGAGAACGATGACGGGATGTGGCTAAAGGTATAAATCAATGCCATTTGCAGTTCCAATGGTTTGGAGGGGGCCTGCGTAATCCGCGTAGATGATTGTTATTTTTGCATGACGAATATGAGGAAGAGATTACTAGCAAAACTAAGCGTAGCATTCCAGTATCCCAATGTTCCGTCTGCAATGCGACCAGTACCCCATGACAATTCATTACCCATTCCAACCACCTGAGAGTACATGATTCGGAATCAGACTCTCGAAGTACTTCGCCAGAAGCCGGACCAAGCTACATCCCTAGTTCCATTGCTGGAGTTGCCCGATACACCTCATTTAATCACTCAGGTGAATTGAAGAACGCCTTCAAAGTAGACTTGTACCTCCCAGAAACAAAAGCAGAACTTCTCGGATCCGCCTGCAGCAGTGGAACCTCTTGGAAAAGGGAGTTAAGGTGTCCATCTACAGAAAAAGAGATCTACTCTCCCACAAATTTTTTTTTGTGGACGGTGATTTAATCATTTGCCATGATATTCCTGGCTAATGGTCGAACTAGACACCATATACGCCCGATAGTGAGACTATTCATAGATTCGTCTAAAACAAGTCTGGCTTTGTTTTACTTTATATTAAAATGAACATCCATCCGTTCCTATAGCTCATTCGGTAGAAATAGCAGAAAGAAACATATGACAATCTGAAGATGATACTCAGATGTATAAAGTACGAAGATCACAAATGGAATATATGTGCAGATTTGAAAGTGGTGACGTTATTGACAGGACTGCGGTCAGGATGCACAAAGGCATACTGCTGTATCAGGTGGGACAGCCAGTACCAAAAGGGGAATGAAGCATTATAAAATAAAGGTTTGGCCTCCATTGTGAAAAATAGAAGTTGGAGTTAAAAATTTGACCCGAGAACCGTTAGTTCAGAAAGAAAAAATATATTTACCTCACTTCACATAAAGGATTAAGTTGATCAAAAATTTTGTAGCACTGGATAAAAACGGAAATGCTTTCAACTATTTAAAGAGAAATTTCCACGTATAAGTGAAGCCAAAATTAAAGAAGAGGGTGCATTAGTAAAGGTATACGTTTCAATGGGTTTAGCCATATAAAATGTTTCACAATTGTTATTTAGGATCCAATAATACTAGAATCTTGGACTTTCATTGTCTTTATTTGTTAATTGTTACACAACGTTTCGGTTAGTGATGTATCTTCAACCGTTTTTAAGTGATAACTGTTATCGCTTGAAAACGGTTGGTTACATCACTAACCGAACATTAAAATAAGACAATGAAATCCAAGATTTGTGTTAATAAACCATTACATTGTCTAACACTTTTAAGGGAATGTTATTTAGGATGTTTAGAGGAGTCAGAAAACGTGATTAACAAAGTGTCATTTCATTAAAAAAATATATATTTAGGTCTTTCAAATTTGAGCATTTCATAAAGACCTATAACTTTTATACAGGAAGATCTTTTCTATTGTGCGCCATATTCAAAATAATTGACTGATCCGTGACTTTTTAACACTCTGTATATTGGCAGACATAAGACTTTTTTATGTACAGGGTATTTGATTATATTTACGTGGCTTCTGGAGCCTTTATTTTTAAAGACAGAAAAAAATGTTTTTTATAAAAATTGTAGGATTATTTCCATATTATCTTTTGAAATTATCAGTAAAAAAATCGCAATAAAATAAAAATATAGGCAACTTCAACTTTTAAATGAAACACCCTGTATATTATGCACTTAAAACGAAATATCTTTCTGATTTTATAATATATATATACATTGATGATATTTAAATGAACCATTTTTGAGATATTTTAGGTTAAATTATTCACAAATTACAAAAAAGTTTCATATTAGCATCAAGAAAGCCATGGAAACAATAAAATTGTTATGTTGCTGAATTTGGTGAGGGTTTTCTTTGGACCAATAATGTTTATTTTTCTGATTAAACATTCCTGCTAATGTGAAGGAACAAAACTTGTCGGTGAATAAAATTTTATTTAAAAACTTTGGATCCTGCTGCATAAACCTAGCTATTTCCAATGCATACTTAGGTCAGTCTTGCATATTTTGTTTAGGAAGATTCTGAACGGACATAAATTTATAAGGATAAAATTTGTAAAATTTTACGGTTAAATAAATTTTATAATCTGTTTTATTAAGTTTAGATGCCGCATCCGACATTAATATTTCAGGATTTTCTAAAATTAGTAAAAGTAGTTAGTGCTTGTCCAATAGAAAAAGTATAATAATTATCCTGAAAAAGCGAGGATATTCAAAACTTTGTTTTTATTTCGTGCTACAGTCCTTTTCTTCATTTTAAAGCCTTTTCGTTCAATAACCTTTCTTACTATGTATTTAATAGTATCTATAGATGGTACCCGTTGTTAAGGATATAATAAGTAATATTCCCTTTGCACTGTCGTCACATTATTATTGTTACCATAAAAAAGGCTCATAATAACGATTTTTTGTTCTTCTGAATAGCCCATCGAGAAAAAAGCAATACAAACTTCTTTTAATAAAAAATAATAAATTTCACCTTTTTACAATATTAATACGTCAAATTTATTAAAACAATTTTATTGTTTTCATAGCTTTCTTGATACTAATATGATTTTTTTGTTCAATTTATTTATATTTTAAGCTTAAATATCTCAAAAATGGTTTATTCAAATATCATCAATGTATATATATTTGAAATCAGAAAAAAAGATCTTTTATGGAAAAAAACCTACAATTAAAAAAAAATTGTCTTCACAAATAAAGGCTCCAGAAGCCACGTAAATATAATCAAAGACCCTGTAAATTTCTTCCAATTTTTACATTAGATAAAAAATTTAAAATATGCTGCATAATAATGGTAATAATAAAATGTTTATTAATATATATTTTTTGCATTTTGTACAGTTATGCACCACATTACAGACCTTAAAATCATACAGTAATAGACCATTTTCATAGCAATCATTAAAGCATAGCAACCATTACTTTATAAAAACAAAATTTAACAAGAAATAACAACGTTCATTTTAAACACTGTGACTATAAATTTTAAAAGAACAATTATGTAAATTAGAAAAGGTTATAGCTTCTAACCCCGCTGTATTAACCAATTGTTCCTAAACATTATTTTCATTTACCACAATACCTACAGGAACTTCTTGGGTTAGTCCCAGTTGGACATTGTTCAATATCCTTTTGGAATTTTTTATTTTATTACCAATGCTTTTTTCGACGTACTCTTTAGCTACGCTTGTCGATCACCATCCCCCATGCCGTTTGAGAATCTAAATATCAGCGCCACTGTCCGCAAGAAAAGTGGCAGATGTTCTTCTTAAACAATGACCAGTCTTACTTGAAGCATCAGGAAGTTTTAAATCTTATGCAATTTTTTTGTGAAATTTTTGCAAAAAGGTGAATGCTATTGCATAATATAATATAAAAAAGTGTAATTTTTATAGCTATTTATGTATCAAGGGCGTTACTGGGACTATAATGCCCTGAAGGTCGAAATAGCCCGAGGGCTAGATTTCGACCAGTAAAGCCCGTGGTGCATACAATGCTTTATGTTTTAACCAAAAAAGAGTTTTTCAATGACTAATTACATTATTTATTCGCAATATAAAAAATAAGTTGCACCTGTACCTGTATACGTAAGTAGATAATGACTGGTGTTAAGTTTGACTTTGATGTTTCTGTCAGTTAGTCAGTTGGCATTTTTTATTTAACGATTTGCTGAAAATGGAAGAAATTCCACAAAATATAAGAGAAAAGGCCATAAAAGCGACCGAAAATCTTTTGCCAGTTAAATCAAGGCAACAGTATGATCGGGAGTATGGCATATTTGTTATTTGGAAAGATGCGAACGCAATTCTTCAAATAACCGAAAACGTTTTAATAGCATATTTCCAGGAACTGGTAAGTTATTGATTTTATTTTAATACATATGTTTAACAAACTTTATTATTTTTAGTCGGAAAAATACAGTCCGAACTCTCTCTGGACCAAGTATTCCACCCTAAGGTCTAATAGATAGATAATATAGACATTTCGCAATACCATCGTCTCATATCTTTTTTAAAAGTTAAGTCGAAAGGATACGTCCCGAAGAAGTCTAAAGTTTTGGAAGGAGAACAAATATTAAAATTTATTAAGAAGGCTCCTGATGATATCTACTTGGTACACAAAGTCATATTGGTAATGTGTGTTTTTGAGGTTTAAGACGAGATGAGTTGGTCAAAATGACCATTGATGACATTGAAGATAGAGGAACAGTCTTGGTTATAAAGGTACCAGAAACTAAAACTTCAACTTCAAAAAGTTTTACTATCATTGAAGAAGATTTAGGCGCTTTAAATTTAATAAAAAAGTACACAACATTAAGACCAGCTGGAATAAAGGAGCGAAGATTCTTTCTTACCTATAGAAAGGGTCGATGTACAGTACAACCCATTGGAAAAAATACCATAGGAAGCGTCCCAACATTGATCGCAAAATTTTTAAAACTAGATAATACAGAAGCTTACATCGGCCACTGTTTGCGTCGCACATCGTCAACTTTACTTGTTGAGGCAGGTGCTTCGTTTGAAACGCTAAAACAACATGGGAAATGGAAAAGCTCTTCAGTAGCTGAAGGATATATAGAAGAAAGTATTTCATCCAAAAACAAAGTAGCCAAAATGATTGCCAATTCAGTTAATTCCGAGGTTAATTCCGTATCGACTATTGAAAATTATTTAATGGACTGTTCTTCTATACAAAATAGCGTTAGTGCTACCACCGATGCTACCATCACAAAAAACACCGACCATTCTATAGTGGGATCAGCTACATTTTCCGGGACATTTCAAAATTGTAATTTTTATTTTGGAAATAAAGTTTAATTTTTAGTATTGTTTAAAGAAAAAATTATTTTTGTATAAACTTGATCTTTATTGTGAGAGAAATAAAATTGGATAAGCAATAAAATTTCCATATTAGCGCATTAGGGCATTATAAGCGGGCATTATCATAATGCCCGCTTATAACGCCCTAGGTGTGATAGCAGGTATTATTGCTATCATAACATATTCCGTTTCTAAGGTATTATAGATCAATAATAATAGATAGGTAAAACATAAAAAATATTATACAAATAAATTTATTCTGGTAAAAAGCCAAGTAATTTTTTATTTAAATTGATGTTTCCAAAAAACAAAATAAACTATAAATACCTTTTTATGTTAAACAAAGCAGAAAATAAGTATCATGTACCAAATTATTAATAACATGGCAAAATAATACTGAAAAATAAATTAAGTTCCCTGAAGCTACGCCACTTATCTATAATAGTATTGAAAGGTTATCATCAGCACGTATATCTTAGTTAGTATTTTAACTGTACTAAGTTTTATTTAAATCAAAAATCCGATTTGAAAATAAAGGGAAAACTTCATTTTCAACAAAAAAAATCACACCCTGTATCTCTATAATAATGACGTTTTGGAACTATTTTTATGTATTATTTTTGTCTTATTTTTGGCCAATGAATCTGCCATAAAGCGGTGACATATGTTTTTAAAGCATCCTGTATATGCATCCCAAATTTTAAAATCATATCTTTTATAGAAACGGAGAAAAGTTGTGTACTTGCGTTGACCCCGGTATGATTATTACCATTATAAATCTCTCACACAATACCTTTCCGCAAAAATCACTTCTTCTTAATCTACCCTCCAAAAATTAATTAGAAAGAACGATCCAAACAACTCTTAAGGAACCGGCAATTTAATCTTCGAACTAATACATGACAATTCTTTCTCTCCCATTTTCTTGTTCATTTCACCCGTGTAGTTTCGTATTTCGTCTCGTATTTCGTAAACAATCTAGGCAGGTTGCTAAAGTTCAGAATTCGATTTCTTAAAATACATTCTTAAAATAAAAAGAAATAAAAAAAAAAGAAAACTTTAGATGAAGTATATTAGGTAATTGTTCAAAGGGGAAAAAATTTCGAAAAAAAGAAATTTTTGGAAAGAATTTATTTAAAAAATGTTTCGTTTTCGAGATATCCAACAAATTGAAAGTCAGACTAACCCCATTTTTACTATACCCCCTTTCTTTTGCACAAAATCTTGATTTTACCACTAAATTCACAAATTTTTTACACCTTTTAAAAACCTGTTTTCATGTTTATTTGACACCTTTTTTCGTTTTCAAGCGACAGGGTCATGTTTGCTGAAAAAAATTTAGTGTATTTATGGTTGCGGCTTTTAAAAGGGTGAAGTTTTGAAACAAAAAAAAAAAAAAAATTGTAATATTTTTAAATAAATATAAAAAAAAGTTTTTAAAAGGTGTTTGTAAAATATTGTGTGCCAATTTGTGGTAAAATCAAGAATTGTGTCAAAGGAGAAATAGTAATTTAAGGTTAGTTAAATTTTTTAAGTTTGATAAGGGATATTTTAAAAAAAACGTTTTGAAAAAAAACGTTTAGATAGTGATCAGCGCCCTAAAATCCCCCATATCCAAAATTTTAAAAAAATTAAAAAACTCCGAATTGTTACCGACTTTAAAATATATTTTAGTTTATGGGAAATGCAGAAAGTTAATTTATTAATTTATTAAATAATTTTTTAAAATAAATTCCCTTTAATTTTTCCCATTCAAACGGCCATTGTAAATGTCCTGGGGGTGAAGGTAATTTTTTTTTTCCATCATTCGTAAAAAAAAGAATTTTTCCAGCTAATTCCAGACAAAATTTTCAGAATACTATAAAGGGCGATGGGAAACCCCGCAAGAGCCAGTATTTAATCGACTTTTGAACAGTTCATTTTGGGACAGACGACTAAACCGAGAAATTAGTTCTTTTTTCCCCATAGAAAAGATTGTAAAACTTTTAAAAAAAAGGTTAAAAAAAATTTTTGTGTTTAAATTTTTTAAATATTTAAATTTGTTTTGCATGAAATTCTTTGGAAAAACCATAAAAACGAAAAATTTTTGCCATTTGAAAATTTTAAAAAAACAAAAAAAAAAAAAAAATTTTTTTCCCTTTGTCAAAAAGCCTAAATTTTATGTCTTATTTAAAAATTTTAAAAAGGGATAAATTTTTTTTTTTAAAATTTTAAAATAAAAAATAATAATTATATAAAATTTAAAAAAAAATTTTTTAAAAAAAAAAATTTTTTTTTTTACGTCCCAACGTTTTAAAAAAGTTTTTTTTTCAATTTTAAAACCAAAAAAAATTAAAACAAATTTTTTTTTTAAAAAAAAATTTTAAAAAATTTTATTTTTTTTTTTTAAAAAAAAAAAAAAGGGGAAAAAAATTTTTTTAAATAAAAAAAAATTTTTTTTTTTTTT
>JAHBCN010003423.1:0-75306 GCA_019359885.1 Listronotus oregonensis | reverse complement strand
AATTTTTAGAAATACTACATATATTTTAAAAAAGTATACCAATTTAAATTTTAAAGTTTTTTAAGAATTTTTTAAAAAATTTTTTTTTGAAGGATATTTAAAACTAACTCTTTCAAAAGTGAAACTTTTTTAAAAAATAATTGATTTGGGAAACCCTAAAGTCTATCTTTAGTTTTTTTGAAATGATTTGAATATAAAATAAAAATTTTTTAGTGGATTATTTGCCTATTGTTTATTTGGGAGTTGTAGAATTGTCTGTAAAAAGGTATATAAATATTTTTAATAAGACAAAAATAAAGAAAAATTTTTTTTTTTAAACCCCAAAAAATTTCTTAAAAAGGGGGAAAAAAAAGGTTTTATTCATGTAATTTTTGAAATTTTTTTTTTTTGTTTTAAAAATTTTTTTTATTTTCTTAATAAATAAAAGGGGGAAAAAAAAAAAAAATTAATTTTTTTTAAAAAAATTTTAAAGTTTTTTAATAAATTTTTTTTAAAAAAAAAATTTTTAAAATTTTAGTATTTTTATTCTTTTAGGGGGTTTTTTTAGAATTTTTCTAACAAACCCATTTTTAAAAAAGAAAAAAATTTTTTAAAAAATTTTTTTTTTTTTAAAAATTTTTTAATTAAAATTTTTTTTTCAAAAATATTTTTTTTTAAAATTTTAATTTTCCCAAAAGGGCTTTTTTTAAATTAAAAAAAAAAAAATTTAAAAAAAAATTTTTTTAAAAAATTTTTTTTTAAATTTTTTTTTTTTTTTTAATTAAAACCAAAAAAAATTAAAAATTAAAGAAAATTTTAATTTTTTTAACCCAACCCCCTTTAAAAAAAAAAAATTTAAATTTTTAAGGGCCCAAAAAACAAAAATTTTTTAAAAAAAAAAATTTTTTTTTTTAATGAATTTGGGTTAGAAATCAATTTTAAAAAAACCTAAAAAAAAATTTTAAAAGGGAATTTTTAAAATTTTTTTTATTAAAAAAAATTTTAAAATTAAATTTTTTAAAAAAATAATTTTTTTCCTTTTCCATTTTTTTTTTACAAAAATTTAAAAAAAAATTTTTAAAAAAAAAAAAATAAAAATTAATAAAATTTTTTTAAAAAGACGAAAAAAAAAAATAATTTGTTTTTAAACCCAAAAATTTTTCTGAAAAAAGGGGAAAAAAAAAAGGGTTTTTTTCATGTAATTTTTAATTTTTTTTTTTTTTTTAAACAATTTTTTTTTTTTTCTTAATAAATATAAGGGGGAAAAAAAAAAAAATTTGATTTTTTTTTAAAAAAATTATAAGTTTTTTTAAAAAAAATTTTTTTAGAAAAAAAAGATTAATTTAGTTTCCTTTATTCATTTATTAGGTTTTTGGGAATTGATTTCTAACTTACCATCATTAAAAAAAAACAACTTTAGAAAAATATTTTGATTTTGGATAACTTAAACACTATTTATTATTATTTTTTGTTCTAAAAGGGTCACTTGTTTTTAAAAAATTATAATTTTCTTGAATTGTTTGTTAATTTTTTATGGGCAAGTAATAAAAACACTAAAAATTTAGGATAATTTTTTAAATTTTTTTTAAAAAAAAAAATTTTTTTTTTTTAATTTATTTTTTTTTTCAATTTAAACAAAGCTTTTTGGGGTTTAAAAAAAACCCAAAAAACCCCCAAGCAGAGACTGACTATTTCCTTGAATATATTTTTTAAAATTCCCCCTTTTTCCCCTTTTTTCCCCCAAATTAAGTTTTTAAAAAAAAATTTAAATTTTCATTTAGGTCAAGAAAACTTAAAAAAATTAAAAAAAAGTTAATTTTTGCCTTTCTGATTTTTTTTTCGTAATTTGTTAGAGATACTACAAAAAATTTTTTAAAAAAGTATACCTAATTAATTTAAAATTTTTTTAAAAGAATTTTTTAAAAAATTTTTTTGTATTATGAAGGATATTTAAAACTAACTCTTTCTAAAGTAAATTTTTTTAAAAAAAAAATTTGGGGATTTGGGCTAAAAAAAAGTCTATCTCTTATTGTTTTTTTTTCCCACGAAATAGATTTGAATAAAAAAAAAAATTTTTTTAGGGGATTTTTTGCCTATTGTGGTTATTGTGGTCAGTTGTAGTAATTTGTCAGATAAAAAGGTATATAAATATTTTTAATAAGACGAAAAATAAAGAATAATTTTTTTTTTAAAACCAAAAAATTTTTTTTAAAAAAAAAAAAGAGGCAAAAAAGGTTTTTTTTTTTTAAATTTTTTTAAATTTTTTTTTGTTTTAAACAATTTGTTTTATTTTCTTAAAAATAAAAGGGGGAAAAAAAGAAAAATTAGATTTTTTTAAAAAAAAAAAAGGGGGTTTTTAAAAAAAATTTTTTTTTAGAAAAAAAGATTAATTTAGTATCCTTTATTCATTTAGGGGGGTTTTTAGAATTGATTTCTAACTAACCATCATTAAAAGTAAACAATTTTAAAAAAATTTTTTTTTTTTTTGGGGATAACTTAAACACTATTTATTTTTTTTAAAAAAAAGTTTTACTTTAGAAGAGAGTTAGTTTTAAATATCCTTCATAAAAAAAAAATTATTAAACAATTTTAAAACCTTTATAAATTAATTAGGTTTTTTTTTTAAAAAAATTTCCCTGTATCTCTAACAAATTACAAAAAAGATCAGAAAGGCAAAAATTATTTTTTTTTTAAAAAATTTTTAATTTTTTTTTGACCAAATGAAAAATTTTTAAAATTTTTTTTTCTTAAAAAAAAAAATTTTGGGAAAGGGGGGCATGAGAAGTTAAAAGATATATTAAGGGGAAAATAGTCAGTCTCTTTTTAAAAAATTTTTTAATTTTTTTTAAAACCCCGGAAATGCTTTGTTTAAATTGCAAAAATAATAAATTAAAAAAATTAAAGTTTATCCTATTTTTTTAGTGTTTTTTTTTTTTTTCCCATATAAAAATTAGCAAACAATTTAAAAAATTATAATTTTTTAACAGCAAGTGACTTGTGAGAAAAAAAAAATAATAATAAATAGTGTTTAAGTTACCCAAAAAAAAAAAAATATTTTTCTAAAATTGTTTATTTTTAATGATGGTTAGTTAAAAAAAAAATTTTTAAAAAACCTAATAAATGAATAAAGTATACTAAATTAATTTTTTTATCTAAAAAAAATTAAAATACTTTAAAATTTTTTTTAAAAAAAAGAAAAAAATTTTTTTGCTTTTCCGATTATTTTTATTAAGAAAATAAAAAAATTGTTTAAAAAAAAAAAAAAATGCAAAAATTACATAAAAAAAACCCTTTTTTTTTCCCCTTTTGTAAAAAATTTTTGGTTAAAATCAAATTATTTTTTTTTTTTTCATCTTATTAAATATATTTATCCCCCTTTTTTTACCTAGACAAGTTACTAAACTGACCACAACTAACCACATTGGGAAATAATCCACTAAAATTATTATTTTATTTTTCCAATCTATTTCGGGGGGAACACAAAACAATAAGAGATAGACTTTAGGTTAGCCCAAATCAAGTATTTTTTAAAAAAGTTTATTTGGGGGAAGAGTTAGTTTTAAATATCCTCATAATACAAAAATTATTAAACAATTTTAAAATCTTATAAATTAATTAGGTATACTTTTTAAAATTTACCGTAGTATCTCTAACAAATTACGAAATAAGATCAGAAAGGCAAAAATTAATTTTTAATAAATTTTTAAGTTTTCTTGACCTAAATGAAAATGTTAGAATTTTTTTCTAAAATAGTAATTGAAAGGGGCATGAGAAGCTAAAAGATATATTCAAGGAAATAGTCAGTCTCTGCTTAATAATTTTAAGTTACTTAACCCAAAATGTTGTTTAAATTGAAAAGAATAATAAATTAAAAAAATTACTTATTTAAAATTAAAGTCTTATCCTAGAATTTTTAGTGTTTTTATTCTGTCCATATAAAAATTAGCAAACAATTCAAGAAAATTATAATTTTAACAAAGTGACTGTGAGAACAAAAAATAATAATAAATAGTGTTTAAGTTATCCAAAATCAAAATATTTTTCTAAAATTGTTTACTTTTAATGATGGTTAGTTAGAAATCAATTTAAAACCTAATAAATAATAAAGGATACTAAATTAATCTTTTACCTAAAAAATTGATTAAAATACTTATAATTTTATTAAAAAGAATCTAATTTTTGCTTTTCCGATTATATTTATTAAGAAAATAAAACAAATTGTTTAAAACAAAAAAATTGCAAAAATTACATAAATAAAACCTTTTTTTCCCTTTGTACAGAAATTTTTGGTTAAAATCAAATTAATCTTTATTTTTGTCTTATTAAAAATATTTATACCTTATCTAGACAAGTTACTACAACTGACCAAACAATAGGCAAATAATCCACTAAAATTATTATTTTATATTCAAATCTATTTCGTGGGAACAAAAAACAATAAGAGATAGACTTTAGGTTAGCCCAATCAATTATTTTTTAAAAAGTTTTACTTTAGAAGAGTTAGTTTTAAATATCCTTCATAATACAAAAATTATTAAACAATTCTTAAAATCTTATAAACTAATTAGGTATACTTTTTAAAATTTACCGTAGTATCTAACAAATTACGAAATAAGATCAGAAAGGCAAAATTAACTTTTTTTAATAAATTTTTAAGTTTTCTTGACCTAAATGAAAAATGTTAGAATTTTTTTCTTAAAATAGTAATTGGAAAGGGGGCATGAGAAGTTAAAAGATATATTCAAGGAAATAGTCAGTCTCTGCTTAATAATTTTAAGTTACTTAACCCAAAATGTTTTCTTTAAATTGAAAAAAATAATAAATTAAAAAAAAATACTTATTTAAAAAATTAAAGTCTTATCCTAGAATTTTTAGTGTTTTTATTATCTGCCCATATAAAAATTAGCAAACAATTCAAGAAAATTATAATTTTTCAACAGCAAGTGACTTGTGAGAACAAAAAATAATAATAAATAGTGTTTAAGTTATCCAAAACCAAAATATTTTTCTAAAATTGTTTACTTTTAATGATGGTTAGTTAGAAATCAATTCTAAAAACCTAATAAATGAATAAAGGATACTAAATTAATCTTTTTATCTAAAAAATTGATTAAAATACTTATAATTTTATTAAAAAGAATCTAATTTTTGCTTTTCCGATTATATTTATTAAGAAAATAAAACAAATTGTTTAAAACAAAAAAAATTGCAAAAATTACATGAATAAAACCTTTTTTCCCCTTTTGTACAGAAATTTTGGTTAAAATCAAATTATTCTTTATTTTTCGTCTTATTAAACATATTTATATACCTTTTTATCTAGACAAGTTACTACAACTGACCACAACTAACCACAATAGGCAAATTATCCACTAAAATTAATATTTTATATTCAAATCTATTTCGTGGGAACAAAAAACAATAAGAGATAGACTTTAGTTTAGCCCAAATCAATTATTTTTTAAAAAAGTTTCGCATTAGAAGAGAGTTAGTTTTAAATATCCTTCATAATACAAAAATTATTAAACAATTCTTAAAATCTTATAAATTAATTAGGTATACTTTTTAAAATTTACCGTAGTATCTCTAACAAATTACGAAATAAGATCAGAAAGGCAAAAATTAACTTTTTTAATAAATTTTTAAGTTTTCTTGACCTAAATAAAAATGTTAGAATTTTTTCTAAAAATAGTAATTGGAAAGGGGCATGAGAAGTTAAAAGATATATTCAAGGAAATAGTCAGTCTCTGCTTAATAATTTTAAGTTACTTAACCCAAAATGCTTTGTTTAAATTGAAAAAAATAATAAATTAAAAAAATTACTTATTTAAAAAATTAAAGTCTTATCCTAGAATTTTTAGTGTTTTTATTACTTGCCCATATAAAAATTAGCAAACAATTCAAGAAAATTATAATTTTTAACAGCAAGTGACTTGTGAGAACAAAAAATAATAATAAATAGTGTTTAAGTTATCCAAAATCAAAATATTTTTCTAAAATTGTTTACTTTTAATGATGGTTAGTTAGAAATCAATTCTAAAAACCTAATAAATGATAAAGGATACTAAATTAATCTTTTTATCTAAAAAATTGATTGAAATACTTATAATTTTATTAAAAAGAATCTAATTTTTGCTTTTCCGATTATATTTATTAGGAAAATAAAACAAATTGTTTAAAACAAAAAAAATTGCAAAAATTACATGAATAAAACCTTTTTTTCCCCTTTTGTACAGAAATTTTTGGTTAAAATCAAATTATTCTTTATTTTTCGTCTTATTAAAAATATTTATATACCTTTTTATCTAGACAAGTTACTACAACTGACCACAACTAACCACAATAGGCAAATAATCCACTAAAATTATTATTTTATATTCAAATCTATTTCGTGGGAACAAAAAACAATAAGAGATAGACTTTAGGTTAGCCCAATTCAATTATTTTTTAAAAAAGTTTTACTTTAGAAGAGAGTTAGTTTTAAATATCCTTCATAATACAAAAATTATTAAACAATTCTTAAAATCTTATAAATTAATTAGGTATACTTTTTAAAATTTACCGTAGTATCCCTAACAAATTACGAAATAAGATCAGAAAGGCAAAAATTAACTTTTTTTAATAAATTTTTAAGTTTTCTTGACCTAAATGAAAAATGTTAGAATTTTTTTCTTAAAATAGTAATTGGAAAGGGGGCATGAGAAGTTAAAAGATATATTCAAGGAAATAGTCAGTCTCTGCCTAATAATTTTAAGTTACTTAACCTAAAATGTTTTGTTTAAATTGAAAAAAATAATAAATTAAAAAAAAATACTTATTTAAAAAATTAAAGTCTTATCCTAGAATCGTTCCGCGAGCAGCCCGAACAGCAGAGTTTTCCTTCCTCTTCAAAAGGAGTCCCTACTTGGCGAAATCGAGCAACGGTTAGAGGGTGCAACACCCCTAGAGTTACCAGGAGCGCAGAAGAGGGAGATGGCGAGGCGACCAGCGCGGGTTGGGTGTTGGAGGCCCTGACCGCGGGCGTAACCGGACGGGATGAGGTCCGGGAGGTACCTCGAGGCCCAGCGAAGGTGGCGAGTCCTGCTACGGGGGTGGTGACCCCTCTGTTCCCGCCAAATAGGGATGCGCAAGCAGTGGGCGACACTTTGGGGAAGACGGGGAACGTGGTCGTACACCAGAACTTAGTAATAAAGGCACCGGAGAAGCCCCATTTGGAAATGGCGTGGGCCGGGGACTATGCAGCTAATCCATATAATGCCGGCACGCCACCATACTACACGGATTTTGAAATCCCTGAGACCGTGGCTACCAATGCTTTAAAGACGCGGGAGCAGAGAAGAATTGAGCGCGACGCGCGGCGCCGTGCGGCATTTCGTAGACAGGAAGGAAAAGTAACAAACTTTGTTGTAAACAAGCTAGAGCGGGACCGCCTGCGTGAGAAGGCGAAGTACGGGAAGTTGTCCGGCCCCAGCTTGGTTCGTCCCAGAACCGAGGCCCCTGAGAAGATCCACGGAGAAGTGACTGACCCTAAGAGTCTCAGAGATGTTGACCCGCAAGCATCTCATGGCGCCAACGTGGGGCATCTGGAGAAGAGGAATCCAGAACCGGGTAAAGCCGGGTCGGACAACGTCGATAGCAGTACAGACAGACATCAACTGAAACAAATCACGCAGGAAGACCATATGAAAATCATTTTATGGGCAGTACGAAATATTAGTGCACAGTCAGAACAAATGAACAGTTTAGATATAGCAGCCTCCCTAGTACTCAGGTTAATTGAAAACATTATAGAAGCACAAGAGACGGACCGGAGCACCCAAGACCTGGTTAAAGGAACTAAAGAAAGAGAGGAAAACTACCCTTTGCATACACTGGGGAAATCTTTTTATGACAGACAGTAAGGACCCTCAGCACCAGAGGATATGGGTACCGACACCATTACGCGGGGTCACGGTTAAGGCAGTCCACGATTGTACACATGCAACAGGAGAGGAGGTCCTGAAATTTTTAGCAAGCATGTTTTATTGACCGAAAATGTCCCGGAAGGTAAACGAAAACATCAGTCAAAGCCAAACCTGTCAAACAAAGCAGCAAGTAACGGGAGATACAGTACGAAGTGTGCGACCTTTGAGGTGATTCAGATGACTGCTGTGACGAATTTGAGGACAACACGGCGTAGTGGGAGGAAGACTGCGCTCGCCTGCCAGGACTTGTTTAGTGGGTGGGTGTCGTGCAGGGAAGCAGGCACCTGAGAGGTCAAGTCGCTGGGTAGGGAGCCGTCCGTCGTGATTTTGGATGATAGTCTACGGAAGTTTGAAGGAGCAGTTTTGGAAGTTTTCCCTGAGGCTGTAGCTCTACCGAGAACGCAACATTTCCCGGGTGACTGGACAGTTCTAAAGCAAATGGAAGACAGATTGTGAGCAGCGCAACAGGACTGGCCTGACGCCGTGGCACCCTGGCTAATACAAATGAGAAACCGAGTTTTACCAGCAGTCGGAAAGATACCAACAAAAAGGAGATCGACCGCCTGTTTTTCCATTTTTGTACAGAAATTTTTGGTCAAAATTTAATTATTCTTTATTTTTCGTCTTATTAAAAATTTAGGTTAGCCCAAATCAATTATTTTTCTAAAAAGTTTCACTTTAGAAGAGAGTTAGTTTTAAATATCCTTTATAATACAAAAATTAATAAACAATTCTTAAAACTTATAAATTAAATACGGAATACTTTTTAAAATTATTATCGGAAAAGCAAAATAATAAAATTATAAGTATTTTAATCAATTTTTTTAGATAAAAAGATTAATTTAGTATCCTTTATTCATTTATTAGGTTTTTAGAATTGATTTCTAACTAACCATCATTAAAAGTAAACAATTTTATAAAAATATTTTGATTTTGGATAACTTAAACACTATTTATTATTATTTTTTGTTCTCACAAGTCACTTGCTGTTAAAAAATTATAATTTTCTTGAATTGTTTGCTAATTTTTATATGGACAAGTAATAAAAACACTAAAAATTCTAGGATAAGACTTTAATTTTTTAAATAAGTAATTTTTTTTATTTATTATTCTTTTCAATTTAAACAAAGCATTTTGGGTTAAGTAACTTAAAATTATTAAGCAGAGACTGACTATTTCCTTGAATATATCTTTTAACTTCTCATCCCCTTTCAATTACTATTTTAAGAAAAAAATTCTAACATTTTTCATTTAGGTCAGAAACTTAAAATTTATTAAAAAGTTAATTTTTGCCTTTCTGATCTTATTCGTAATTTGTTAGAGATAACGTAAATTTAAAAGTATACCTAATTAATTTATAAGATTTTAAAATTTTTAATAATTTTTGATTAGAAGGATATTTCTAACTCTCTTCTAGAAGAAACTTTTAAAAATAGTGATTTGGGCTAACCTAAAGTCTATTTTATTGTTTTTAGTTTTCACATGAAATAGATTTTGAATATAAAATTAATAATTTTAAGATTATTTCCTATTGTTGGTTAGTTGTGGTCAGTTGTAGTAACTTGTTAAGAAAAATTAGGATATAAAATAATATTTTAATAGAGACGAAAATAAAAATAATTTGATTTTAACCAAAATTTTGTACAAAAGGAAAAAAAGATTTTATTTTCATGAATTTTTGCAATTTTTTTTGTATTTAAACAATTTTTAAATTTTTTCTTAATAAATATAATCGGAAAAGCAAAAATTAGATTCTTTTTAATAAAATTATAAGTATTTTAATCAATTTTTTTTAGATAAAAAGATTAATTAAGTATCCTTTATTCATTTATTAGGTTTTTAGAATTGATTTCTAACTAACCATCATTAAAAGTAAACAATTTTAGAAAAATATTTTGATTTTGGATAACTTAAACACTATTTATTATTATTTTTTGTTCTCACAAGTCACTTGCTGTTAAAAAATTATAATTTTCTTGAATTGTTTGCTAATTTTTATATGGACAAGTAATAAAAACACTAAAAATTCTAGGATGACTTTAATTTTTTAAATAAGTATTTTATTTTTTAATTTATTATTCTTTTCAATTTAAACAAAGCATTTTGGGTTAAGTAACTTAAAATTATTAAGCAGAGACTGACTATTTCCTTGAATATATCTTTTAACTTCTCATGCACCCTTTCCAATTACTATTTTTAGAAAAAAATTCTAACATTTTTCTTTTAGGTCAAGAAAACTTAAAAATTTATTAAAAAAAAGTTAATTTTTGCCTTTCTGATCTTATTTCGTAATTTGTTAGAGATACTACGGTAAATCTTAAAAAGTATACCTAATTAATTTATAAGATTTTAAGAATTGTTTAATAATTTTTGTATTATGAAGGATATTTAAAACTAACTCTCTTCTAAAGTAAAACTTTTTTAAAAAATAATTGATTTGGGCTAACCTAAAGTCTATCTCTTATTGTTTTTTGTTCCCACGAAATAGATTTGAATATAAAATAATAATTTTAGTGGATTATTTGCCTATTGTGGTTAGTTGTGGTCAGTTGTAGTAACTTGTCTGTCTTGTCAAAATATTTTGGTGAAATTTATTCAAAAACATTTTGTCAATCTTCTTTCGTGGATTGACAATGATTCTATGTCTTTACAGGCGAGAATCGTAACTCTTGGTGGTCTTCTATGAACGCCAAAGGGTTAGCTTTCCAAGTCTAGCACGAAAGCAACAACTCACTTGGCGGTGAGAATAGTTATAAGCAATGTTTGTCAAAATAATATAATATACGTTTTGTATAAAGTAAAACTGCCGTTTCTTTTGTCAAACAACTCTTACTCGAGTGTGGCTAGCGTAAAAAAATAATATTTTGCGAGTGCCCAGAAATGAAAATTGGGCCACCCCTGAGACAGTTTAGCCCGGACTATGTTGGGAAATTTTGGGTTTTAGATGCCCAAATTTCATTTCTGGGCAACATAGACTCTCTCCAAACTTTCGTGTTTTATGCCTTCACCGCGTTGTTGATATTTTTTGAAATGTCTAGAGGTCAGACTTTTTGCAAAAATAGCTAGCATTGCTTTTTGTTTCAGTCACAGAAGAAAATTACTCTACCGGCGGAAAACATGAAAATGTCTAGAGGTCAGACTTTTTGCAAAATTAGCTAGCATTGCTTTTTGTTTCATTCACAGAAAAAAATTACTCTACCGGCGGAAAACATGAAAATGTCTAGAGGTCAGACTTTTTGCAAAATTAGCTTGCTT
Source organism: Listronotus oregonensis (assembly GCA_019359885.1). Classification (NCBI taxonomy): domain Eukaryota; kingdom Metazoa; phylum Arthropoda; class Insecta; order Coleoptera; family Curculionidae; genus Listronotus; species Listronotus oregonensis. The sequence goes on along the minus strand of JAHBCN010003423.1, from coordinate 64,108 downwards.
TTTGTTTCAAAAATTTACACCTTCGAAAAACATGAAAATGTCTAGAGGTCAGACTTTTTGCAAAATTAGCTTGCTTTTTGTTTCAAAAATTTACACCGTCGAAAAACATGAAAATGTCTAGAGGTCAGACTTTTTTACTTTACTTATCATCTCGAAAAAAACTCTACCCCCCTTGAAATTTTTTGAAAGTGAAAAACATAATAGTCCGGAGGTCAGACTCGAAAAACATAATAGTGCGGGGGTCAGACTTTGTACTCTACCGGCGAAAAACATAAAAGTGGCTAGAGTGACTTTTTTACTTTAATTGTCCCCTCGAAATTTTACTTTTACCAGCGGAAAACATAAAAGCGTCTAGAGTGAATTTTTTTTACTTTACTTGTCCCCTCGTAAAAAATTTTACTTTAACCAGCGGAAAACATAAAAGCGTCTAGAGGTCAGACTTTTTTTACTTTACTTGTCCCCTCGTAAAAAATTTACTTTAACCAGCGGAAAACATAAAAGCGTCTAGAGGTCAGACTTTTTGCAAATTTAGCTAGCTTTGCTTTACTTGTCCCCTCGTAAAAAATTTACTTTAACCGGCGGAAAACATAAAAGCGTCTAGAGTGACTTTTTTTACTTTACTTGTCCTCTCGAAAAATGTAAGAGTCGGGAGGACAGATTTTTTTGCAAATTTAGCTACCTTTGCTTTTGGTCTCATTCACAGAAAAAATTTACTCTACCAGCGGAAAACATAAAAGTGTCTAGAGTGACTTTTACAAATTTAGCTACCTTTGCTTTGGGTCTCATTCACAGAAAAATTTACTCTACCAGCGGAAAACATAAAAGTGTCTAGAGTGACTTTTTGCAAATTTAGCTACCTTTGCTTTTCGTCTCAGATGATATTTTTTGAAAGCTCTACGGCAAAAAACGTGAAAAATTATGTCGGTTACCATGGTATTTTTGAACGCGTAAAACACGAAAGTTTGGAGAGATTGGTTTTTTGAATTCTTTGAGTAAAGTGCTGTCGTGGCTGTACGTGGCTGTAGGGTGGCTGTACGTGGCTGTACAAGCTACATCGCGTATTGCCGATTACGTAATATAGTACAGAAAAAATCAAACCGTTCCTGGCCCAACAATGGAAATAAAAGCGAAAAACCCGTAAAGCTGAACGAAAACAGTATACACAGTATACGGTATTTTTTTCTGCTAGTTGTTTGTGCAAGGATCCGCTATTACTGAGTTTTCTCGGTCTTGAAAGCGCCCCCCAGTTTTTTCATACCGCGCGTCTCTATAACGTGAAAAAATCACAGAGTCCGTTGATTTGAGAAAAACTAAAACGAAACTCGTTATCGCCACAAATTACGGCACAATTGGTCAATGGATCAGTTATATTACCTAGATAGAGGCCATTTTAAAATTGTAACCTAAACTTTAAAAATAGCTTTATGGTACCCGTGATATTTCATAACATGAACTGCTATGATGGTCACATAGCTATTAAAGCTCTAGCCGAAGTTGATGGCGCTATAAGTCTCTTACCTGTTAACAAAGAAAAATATATATCATTTACTAAACAATGTCCTGAAAGTTCAGTTGAATTCAGATTTCTTGATAGTTTCCGGTTTCTGTCTTCTGGATTGGATGTCTTAGCTTTATACCTTCCAGACTAACCAAACTTAAAATCCGAGTTTAGTAAGTTCTGTGAAGAAGAATTTTCACTGCTTAAGCATAAAGGTGTTTTTCCCTATGACTTCATGGATTCGTGGAATAAATTAGGTAATACTTGTTTACCGAGTAAACTAGATTTTTATAATAGCCTTAATGATTACCTAATAAGTGATGAGGAATATGTTCATGCTCAGAAAGTTTGGAATATATTTCAATGTAAAACTTTGCAAGACTATTCAAATTTATATATAAAAACTGACATTTTGCTTTTGGTAGATATATTTGAGCATTTCAGAGAAACCTCTTATATGACTTACGGTATTGATCCAGCCTGGTCATACACACTTTCTGGTTATGCATGGCAATGTATGATGTATCGAATGTATAAATCAGGCCAACCCAAGCTTTTAACTGAATTAGAAATAAGTATGTTTATAGAAAAAGGAATTTGAGGTGGACTTAGTCAGTGTTCGAAAAGATACGCCGAGGCTAATAACAGATATACAGTAAAGCGCAGAGTACTGCGAACATAGGACAATCTTGGACGATTTTGGATGTACCTAAAAACGCCGCACGCATTGCTTATCGATCAATAATCTTCCAGCAAACAATTCAATACGTTTATTTCTGAAATAATTCTTTAGTATCGAACGCTCGACAGCAATAGTTGTACAGTGTCGAATATTTACGACCAAAAAGTTTTTTTAATAAAATAATTATTATTAGTAATGGATGTTTACGAACTGAAAGAGAAAATTAAAATATTTGAATGGTATCACCGTGGAAATCCTGTTAGGGGAATTAGGGAATTATTTATTAATTTATTTATAACTAAGCCGACTCCCACGATTTCCACTATTTACCGAGTCATTAAAAACTTTCTGACATTTGGTTGTTTAACTCCAAGAAAACATAAACATGATAGTGCCCCAGAAAAAAAACCAGGAAAGGAAAATGAAAGAAATTATGGTAGTGACAAGTGTTATTAAAAATCCTACAGTTTCCATTAATACAATTGCAGAACAGGTTGATTTGTGCAAAAGATCAGTGGGAAGAGTGCTGAAAAAAAATTATACCGCTCCTACAAAGTAAGAAAAACCCACGAAATTAACCCTGATGATCATTTTAGACAAATACAATTTTTTAAAACTGTAATGGAAATGAAAAATAGCAATGCATTTATAAGAAACATTGTTTTTACTGATAAATCGACATTTCCACTTCATGGTCTCACCCAACGATTTTTTCTCTGGGGTCACGTAAAATCAGAAATTTATGGTTTCCAGGAGAATAGGGCTATTAATCTACAAAAATTACAATTACAAATTGAGAATTCTTTTAGGATTATTACCCTTAACATTCTAGCAAATATCAGAAGGCGTTTTTATGACAATCTTGGTAATTTTGTGGCTCAAGAAGGTGGTTTATTTGAGCATCTTTGATAACTTGAAAGAGTTTTTTGTATATTTTATGAATGCACATTAAATTATTTTCTTAAGAATATCTTCTACGTTTCATTATTTATTAGAAAAAATTATTTTATTTTATTAGGAAAAACTGTTTGGTTTTTAAGACCGCAGCAAACGTTGCGGTCTCGTAAGCAACTAATTTTAAATTTATGGCTTATAAAAAAATCAGATCGAAGTCGGTTGACGCTAGCTAGGCTCTTGTTACTTGCCTACAAACACTGCATCCTCTAACTGAAAATAAAAACGTAGTACACAACTAAACTGGGCAGATAATTCTTCCGAATTTATCACCGCATTCCCCACCAGTCCCAACCAAAAATAAGCCAACTAAGGAAACGAGACGGAAATTGAAATGCAAGCCACAAAATTATTATTGGTATTTTAGAATTGGGTTCATCCAAAATCGTCCAGGAGCCTCCTATGTTCGCAGTACGGTGCGCTTTACTGTATGCCATCATATGACCACTCCAAGAAAGAAACTTATCTTATGTACTTTGATATAAACAATCAGTATGGTTGAGCAATGTCACAATATTTACCTTATGGTAGTTTCAGATGGCTTCAAGATCATGGGATAAGTCAGTTAAATATTATTGAGATATCAGAAAGGGCTGATAAAGGATATATCTTCGAAGTTGATATGGAAATCCCCACCCACCTACATGATCTGTTTTCTGACCTTCCACCTTGCCCGGAACTTCGAATTCCTGATGGTTCAAAAAATGTGAAATTATTAGCCAACCTTTATAATAAATATGAATATGTTATCCACTATAGAACTTTACAGCAAGCTTTACAGCTGGGAGTCGAAGTAATTAAGGTGCATCGAGTTCTTCAATTTGATCAGTCGCCTTGGCTTAAGCCTTACATTGATTTAAATACCCAATTACGTCAGCAGGCTAAAAACGAATTTAAGAAAAATTTGTTTAAGCTGATGAACAATGCGGTGTTCGGAAAAACGATGGAGAACGTCAGAAAACACTCTTCTGTTAAAATAATTAAGCAGTGGGATGGAAGATATGGTGCTGAAGCTCTTATCTCTCGACCTGAGTTCAAAAGTAGTACAATTATAAATGACAAACTTGTTATAATTGAATTGGCCAAGTCGACCATATTTTTCAATAAACGAATGTATGCTGGCATGAGTATTCTGGATTTGGCAAAAACAACACTTTACAACTTCCACTGCCAGTACATGAGAGAGGTTCGGAAACAATTGTTCAGTATGGTATACGGACACAGATAGTCTCATTTACGAGATTAAAAATATTAATGTGTATGATATAATTAAACAAGACTGTCATCAGTTTTTTGACACCAGTAATTATCCAGAAAATAATATCTATAATATTCCAAGAGTAAATAAAAAAAATCTTGGAATGATTAAAGATGAGAACAATGGGCGTATAATGACGCATTTTGTAGGATTAAGATCAAAAATGTACGCTTTGAAATTAAACTTCACTGATGAGGAAATAAATATAGAGAGCATGAGATTAGAAGTGAAGGGGAAGAATAGAGAAGAAATTCAAAAGTACCTAGCTGGAAAAGGTGTAAGTAAAAAAAATAAAGGAATTAAAAAACCAGTAATTGGAAACAAGATTACGTTTGAAGATTATGTTACTTGTTTGGAAACTTCCACAGAGAAAACAGTTTACCAAATTTTGATTAAATCTGAAAATCATGAACTCTATTCGATTTAACAAGAAAAAGTCGGTTTATGTCCTCATAATGACAAAAGAAAAGTTGTAAGGCAATCTTTTGATACCTTTCCCTACGCAATGGAATATAAAATATTTGAGGTAGTTTATTGTTTTATGTACGTTATTTGTATGTATTGTTATAACTGTTTAGGAAGAACTTAATAAATAAATATTGTGATTAAATATACGTATGATTTACTCCATCCCTTTTTGTATTGGATAACAACCGACGTATGGCGTCGTGACCTTGAAATGCACGTTTTATAGCTATATGCTTTTCTTATGGGACTTTTGCGGCATAAACCGCGTTGTTTATCTACTGTCAGTTGAATAACGTAATTTTGTTAAGAGAAAGATTATGTAAAATTAATTAAAATAGTTTTTTTAAAAGTTATCTACGGTATTTGATAACTTAACTCACGTGATGAGTATGTATAGAACCCTTTTTTCGATGTTATTTTATGAGGTGATAGTGGGTCGTTAAGTTTGTGGAAAAAGTAAAGAATTCAGCATTTTTATATAGTTTTCATCAAACAGCTTATTTTAATTTTTGGTCTAACTTTTAAACGTATTTTTTTTGATTTTAGGTTATAAAAAATTATTGGTTAATTTAAGGGGTTATGTTTGAATAGATTATAATGTATTGCTTATTGGGTAACGGTAACCTATAAAAGGGATTTAATTTCTATGGTTGTTTTGTAGAGTAACGTACATAACCAAACATATTTAGACGAACTGTTTTCTTTTAGGGTTTTACTTCGAGATTTAGTTTCTAGACTCAGTTTTATGTCCTATGGTTTGGATTCGAACTTCGAGTTTAAGCTTATATTTTAAATTAGAAGTTTAGGACCAGATATCATCTTCTGATCCAATCTATCGTTTGGTCCATTATCACCTATGGGACTGTACCATTCTATGAAGACTATTCATACTAGCTTAGTCTAGATTCAAGAATATTATATTGACAACGTTTAAATTGCCTTAGGACATAATGAGGTTTATCGAACAATGTTGTTCGATTGATCCATGGTCTAGTTTTAGATTTAAACTGTTTTTTTTTTCATTGAGATTGATAAGATTAATCAAAATATTTGCTAATTATTAAAATATCTTGATTTGATTAAATATTTTAATTTTTTTTGGACTTAACAAAAGGGTAACATTTTGTTTTCTTATCATTTTAATTCAATTTTAAAACTGGAACTTGGAGATAAGTAAACATGTGTGCACTTTTAAAGCTTTAAAAGTTAATTTAAGGACATTTAGTATTGAGACACTGTTTTGGTAGTACGTAGGTACGGTTATAGAAACATTCAGTGATCATGTGTTGATTTAATATTACATAAGCACGGATGTTTATAGAGTATTCTGTGGTAAGTAATAGTTTGGACAAACTTTGTGTCGTATGTAAAGATTAATTATTAACAATTAAGTAATAACATTGCTTTTGTTTATCAGCTATATATTTAAATGTAAGTCAAATTTATGAAATGGTTACATCTTTTAATTTTTTAGATAATTTTGAATTGTATCTTTGGTTATTACTTATTAAGCTTTGTAAACCCATTCTTTAGTTGAAGAGTTTAAACATCCACCTCATCTTTTTTCTCTAATTAACAACTTACGATAAGAGAAAAATTTCAGTCATTTAAAAAAGGCCTTTATTTAATACCAATTTAAAAGGCGCATCCACCATTTTGGTTGACTTTTGTATATTTTTTTTTAGTTGAAATAAATATTTATCATACAGTGCTCAAAAAAAATTAACAGAACTCCTCTTCGTGTATTTTTATCTTTTAAGGTGTTAATTACATTTAGATCAAGCTTACATATTTCAAAAGACACACCTTTTTTTTACAATAAATCAAAGAATGTGTCATTTGAGTAATCATTAATTCTTAAGAAATTTTTTTTAAAAAGGTACAAAAACAAAGTATCAAATATTTCCTTTACTATTTATGGTATTAAAAATATTTACATAACTTTTTATATAGACAATTCAGAAAGCAGTATTTTTTTCATAAATTTTTTTGTATCTCTTATAGTTTTTGGGATATTAGCGATTATTGTTAAAATTTAAAACGTCTATATCTCAAAAACTATAAAATATACAAGAAATGTTATCAAACATTTTTACAAGACCTTTAATTTAAGCTATATTACCTTTTTGTCTAAAAACACCAAACTTATATTTTACAAGTTTATTTAAAAGTGTTCCGTTAATTTTTTTAGGCAGTGTATTTTATATTTTGACTTTTATTGAAAATACCTTCAAGAATGCACTCGTTTTTGTGTAGAGCTTCCTGAAACTGTAAGTATGAATATAGAATATAGCCTGTTCATTACCTAATGAATAAGTTATTTTTTTTATTAGCTAGCCAAAGCCCTATTATGACTTCAATTTGGCAATTTAAATTATTAGGGCCCAGTTGTCGTTATACATTATTGTAGCGCCGGCGAGGCGTTATAACATAATATCCAAAATATACACACCACTAGATCCCGCCCGCTTTTTACTTACCACGCCATGGCTATCATTGGGAGCATTAGGTCATAAAATTTATTTTGATAATAGACCATAACTGTATAAACTAATGGTGAGAATATTTATAATAATTACCAAATCTAATTAACCGCCATCGGTAATTTTACTCAAAAGAATAGATAAATACATTAAATGCCTACCAAAACCATATTCAAAATAATAGCTTTGAACCCTTTAAAATACCACGGAACCTTTTAACAGAACGGCATGGTACAGTTAAAAAAACGAAAGATAATTTTTAAACAGCAATTTGATACTCAAATAAAATATTATTGCAATTTTTTTATAAATGGATTAACCCAGGTGTCAACAAAAGGTTTGAGTTTTCTCCGTACGTACAGGATCTTATAGCAATGTTTTTATATATTGAAATGGGCGACTCCTTAGGTAGCGTAAAGACACCTCCAATTTTTTTCTCAAAATGTAATTATTTTTATTTCCTAATTTTACAAAATTTAAAAAGTTATTTGCTTCCCAAATCGAACCACGTCTGCTAGGGTTATTAATTATTTTTTGAATATTTACCCCTAAATTCGTTTCAACAATTATTAGTGAATCATTAACGCTTTCGTATGTTTTCTTACCTCTGTTTATGTTAATTGGAATTGATGGACAATAAATTCACGTTAGATTCATAGCGTTGTAACTTCAGATCAGCGCTTGGCGGTGTCTGCTCCGTTCCGTGTCACTATACACACACATGTCGTTTTTTATAAACCTGTGTGGTGTGTGTGTGTTGATGTTTCTGTGTGTTGGTGTTGTTAAACTGCCTAATTATTCAACAGTACGTATATGATAATAAATATATTAGCACTAGAAATAAATACTGATTCCAGTTATTATCGAATTGTAAAAACCTAATTTTTGCACTTCCCCTTGGGGCTGCAGCTGTTCTAAAAGTCGCTGTAAAGTAATTTCGTTACTTATTTATTGGAGATTTAATAAAACGGCCTGAATATGAATCTGAAGATGAGGAGGGTGAGAGATATCACGGCACCTAGGCCTCAGTAGGCCCGTTGTGCTTCCTCTTAAAGGGGACTCCTCACTCAGTACGCCGCCCATTCTACTGATTTAAAGTAGGTGAGAACGTCGCCGAGGGGAATCTCCTTGATGTCGGCTAAGAAAAGCCAATACTCGCCCAGCATGGATCTTCTCTTGGACGAGAGTGCAGGGCAGTCGCAAAGGATGTGCTCCACCGTCTCGTCTTCCTGTTCACAACCTCTACATAGAGGCATGTCATTTATACCCATTCTAAAAAGGTGATTACGTAATGGACAATGTCCGGTCAGAACGCCCGTGATTAGGCGAAGGTTCGCCCTAGGCATTGCCAAGTAATGTTTAGCTGTATCTCTGTCAGGATAGTTCAGTAACTCCCTGGAAAAGTTACAGTTTACTGTTTCATCCCATCGTCTTGTAAACTGCTGATGAGAGTGTCTTTTGATTAGGTCCTTCATCGCAGACCCTGTCAGACCTACGCACGGCTAGGGTCCAAAAGGTCTGGTCCCGGCAGCCTTCCTGGCCAACGAGTCAGCAATGCGGTTGCGTTTGGAGTGAGCGTGTCCTTTGGTCCAGCAGAGGGTGACCACGTTCCTGCTAGAAGCATCCGCAAGGGCACAGTGACATTCTAGTACCAGACCTGAGGTGTAGCGTGGTCTTCTCAGGGCTAGTAGTGCCTGTCTGCAATCCGTATGGATAAGCCCGACCTTATCAGTGATGTGCCTACTGATTATTTCTTTTGCAGCTATGGTTATGTCTGTGAGCTCAGTTTGGAGGACACTTGGCAACTCACCCATAGCACATTTGATAATAAAATGATAATAAAAGGGCCATGAAGACCAAATAAATTGTATTTTATTTTAAAGCTTAAAAAAAACAACAAAGTACATAAAAAACAAAAACTAAAAACTAAAAACAAACGGGTAACAGCGTTTTCTTTTAAACTCCTATATAATTTTTAATAAATTTATTCTCCACTTTATAAATACAGTGTAAACATGATAGAAAATTTAGATCTGCCGAAGGTCGGCGACCAGCTCCACTAGGTATAGTCTCAGACGCTCTGTTATTAAATATAAACGAAAGCAAAAGGTTATAATGTAAATATAAATATGAATTGGATATTTACGCTACGAATGACAACATTCCCACTTCACACTTTCTCTGTGTTATTGGGTAAGTTTGGCATATTTTTTGTTTTAAGCAGTAATTCGCTTGAGTTGAGCAGTGTGTACTTTGTTACAGAAGAAAATCGTAGAGGCAGCTGCCCCAAATTTTCTGCAAAGGAAAACGAGAAAAACTTGCAGGTATTGTAAGTACAATACATATATACAATAATTTAATAATTTCATTTTTATTCTGAACTTCCTAATATTTATGTACATTTTTAATGGAATGCAATCATTTTGTATTTTAATACATTTTTTTACTCGGGAAAATTTCCTTTATATGGAAAAATTAAAATTATGCAAATTATATTTAAGCTAGTGCTGTAGGTAGACCTATTTTTTGCTTGTTTTAAAGCACTAAGGATATATTGTCTTTGAAAGACTAACAAAATTAAACAAAACATGTTTTGTTAGAAAACACATTAATAAATCTTCGTTTCAATTAACTACTCTGTGGGTACTTTTAGAGCTGTAACACTAATGTATTTGCATTCATCATAAAAAGATTAATAATTATTAGATCCAAGGGCATGAATAGTTTAAAATAAAGTGCCATTGGTATAGCATTATTATTTACTCCTATTTGCCTTAAAAAACAAAATAAATAAAAATAAAGTTATTTTACTGTTGTTTCTTCATACTTTTAAAATATAAAACTAATTAGAGGTATCATTGTATTTTGTAAACAATTTCTTTACACAGAATGGCATGCTTTTTATGTAAATATTTTAATTTAATGTGCTTTCAAAACATTAAATTTGCTTGCATGCATACATACATTTTAAAATTGCAAGTAGTTGCGAAAATAAAAATAATTTTAAAATGTTTTTTAGTTGTGAATAATAATTTAAGTTATGAGTCCGGTAGGTTACTTGTTACAGTAGAGCCGAGTCAAGAATGTCTAAACCTAAACGAGTAACTGTAACAAGTATTACTGAAAGTGTATCGAAATGTATTTATATACCTAAGTCTGTTCTGTATCATTACTTAATTCCAAAAATCAAAAAATCACAATATATTCTAAAAGTTGCATTACCTTTTACCTGTGCCAACAGTCAACAAGTGGAAGAAAATGTCATGTTGGCATATTTTTAAAAATGTCTTATTTGATTCATAAAAATGAAATAATCTGGTAAGTGTTGCTTAGCGACACTTACCTGCTCTGATAGTGAACCTACCAGACTTAAATTGATAATGTAATCGAAGGTCTACCAGACAATATGAAATAAAAGTAAAATCAGCTGTCGACCGCTAACCTATAAACAAACTAAAACTTAAAATCATAGGATTATGTTCTATGCTTCTGTGTATTTTAAGGCTGAATTACTGCTAATTGGGTTAGTATTTAAAATAAGATGTCAAAATGGCAAAGTTGTATGTGTTTATAACAAGGCAATTTTAGCTTATTTTGGTATCTATTTTAGTTGAAAGGTAAATAATTGATTAAACTTTACCAACAAATAATCAGTTGATGAAGTTTAATTTATTTTTTCCCAATCAACTAAAAAAGATATCAAAATAAATCGAACTTGCTTTGGGCAAAAGTTTTAAATGCCCGCCAAAAATATAAATTATTTCAATCGGTAAAGTAGGACAAATATAATTTGATCGACAGGGCCATCTATAAATAAAATAAAAAATTAATGTAGAGCCATCTCTAAGGGAAGTGGGCGTTCTCGCCGTTCAAGGCTATCCTACTGTTTCGAAAGCAATACATTGTTGCAACACTTCTCTAACCCTTTTTTATTCTGTACTCAGCAAGTAGTTAATAGGTCTGTTTGTTATCCAGAAATAGAGTACCTACTCTAGTTTACACTTTTTTGTCAATAAACCGTTTGTTATCGTCAGTGTAATTTAGGACAAGGTGTTTGGTATGAATTCTGATGTAAACTAGTTTTTACCTAATTAAGCTAACTCTCGAAGTAATGAAGTTAGATGCATGTTTAATACAAGATTTAAAATTATTTGTTTATAATCATAACCATAAAGCCATTTTTAATTTCTTAAATAAGTCTAAAACGCGTTTTTTATAAAAATCAAATCGTAACTAATTTACTCTTAGTTCCACTTGTTAGTCCTACACTCACCTACTCTGTCCTACTCTAAACTTGATAACAAACAGACCTAATCTAGAAGAGTAGTGTTTGTTCGTTGTCTAGAAGCATATCTTCTGAAAATGAAACCACCCGTGCTGGCGAAATCACCGACGACGGCCTAACAACGCAAAAAACAGCAGTTTAGCAGACGATGGCCTTGCACAGTTCATGCTCTATACTAGTCTATACTGTTGTGGCAGATTCATGTACTTGATAGTCCTTATTGAGTACTAGTACCATTAAAATAATAATAAATAATATATCAGTCGTAACAGATAACTACGTCATTTATTGTGTCATACATTTTGTGAATACGATCTAAGAATTTCTTAGATTATGATATAAAATTTTTAACAATTTTAATTTTAATTATTATTTAATCTTCAATTTTTATACATTAATTTTTCCTTGAAAACATTGGGGTTTTTCTTTCTTTTTTTTTTCTTTTTTGTTTTAGGCGATCTGCCAGTTTATTGGGGTCAATAGGGCTAAGAAAATTAAGTTTCTATACCCCGAGACCAGTACCGAAGCGGTCTCATTGCATTAAGATTTTTTGACGAATTCCCAACGAAAATTTTTTATTAGTATACATGTTACAACTTCGTTACCACATATAAATTGACTTACTGATTTTAAAAAGATTAATGAAATCATAAAACAGTGCATAGTATTAAATTATAAGTCGAGAATTATAATATTGTAAAAACTTGACAAAACACTTTCTTTTTATCTAAAAATAATTAAATAAAACAGAAGTAACTATTTTACAACTTTTAAATGCGCATTAAATTGACTTTAGGCTAATTCATAGTACCATTACGTTCTTACATGCTACCAAAGATATAAACACATCAAAATAGACAGATTTATTTCTTTTTTTTAATTATTACTTAGATTGTTTTTTATCCTAACTTAAAAAAACATATTAAACTGAGAAATCTTTAAAAAAATCACCTGATATATTTTATTTAAATTACATTTATATTACATCATGGCACAACGAATACAAGGTATAATATTGCACATCATCATGTTTTGTTGGCGTATTTAGGAAACAATAACAGTTCTGCATCGATTTTTGACAGGTTGCTTGGGTTTTTTTGTCCTAATTTTATTTTTAAGTTTAGTTTTGTGATTACTCAGTGTTTAAATTTATTTTTTTAGCGGTATTATAGTGGTTAATGAAGTTATTATTCGTTAATCGACATAAAATTAACATTGCAGTAAATGACAAGTCTTATTTTATGACTTAATTTTGTGCTTTAATATAAATTAAAAATAAATTGTATTTCACATTATTGAATAATCTTTTTATTTCATACTGCCTGGTAGACCTGTAATTAAATTATCAATTTGAGTCCGGTAGGTTAGTCATTATAGTATCAGAGCCGGTAAATGTCGCTAAGCAACACTTTTCGATCTGTTTCATTTTTATAATTATAAATTAAATAGACATTTAAAAATATGCCAACATGACATTTTCTTCCACTTGTTGACTGTTCCACATGGAAAAAGGTGACGCGATTTTCAGAATATCATGTGATTTTTTAATTTTTGAAATCAAATAATGATTCAGAACGGACTTACAGTATGAAATAATAGTATATTACATACCGAGAGTGGTAAGAAGCCCATTACACACGATTTCGAAAATTACGGTACGAGCGTGAGCGAGTACCGTAATTCGAAAGAGTGTGTAATGGGCTTACCACTCGAGTTTGTATATACTTTTTCTACGACTTTATGTTTAGTTTTTTTATAAATAAAAGCAGAAGATTATGTAAACTTTAAGTAACAATACAAATAATAATACAAACATTTGCGTTGTCAAGGCGATGCTATTTGTTTCATAGCCAGCTTTACGTAAAATCTATTGAAAGTTTTCAAGATTTTGGGGGCTCGCGGCTAATGCGATTGTGGAACTGTTACGTAATATATATATATATATATATATATATATATATATATATATATATATATATATATATATATATATATATATATATATATATATATATATATATATATATATATATATATATATATATATATATATATATATATATATATTACGTAACTACCCTTACGCACAGTTTGGCTTCTTACAGTATAGTGTTTGTAATTAGAGATTTACTGATAAAGTAGACGGTGTGTAATTAGGTTCTTACTAATATAGGAGTAGAAAAAATACATTACGATACACGTCCGGTAGTACTTGATACAGTTACTCGTTTTGACAGTATCCTACCGGACTTATAACGTAAATTACTATATAAGTTTATATGTTTTTGTTTACTAATTTACAAGTTTTTTTCTAACCAACTGATTCTTTTCATGCAAACCCACAGGCCTCTAAAAAGGACTATAATACTAAATATTTTTGGCTGGCTTTGCATAAGTACCATTTTTAATTCCTAGTAAGTATGCGAGTTCTTTTTTGGCATCTGCAATGCAACCGCATTTAAATTTAACGAAGGTAACTCTCTCGGTGGCATTATGCGCAAAACAAATCAAATTTGAAACAGCTATGTACCGTACCTTGTATTCGTTGTGCCATGATATTACATATATCATATTTTCACTAAACCTATTAACTGACTGACTTGGTAACTTTTCTATGGGAAGTGGTGGCAAATAATTTTGTTGACGTCTAATATGTAATACAGTACATAATTATTTTTTAAAGTTTTTTTTTAAACTTACCAATAAAATAACATAATAAAGTTTTTATTTACATACATTGCTAAAATTATATGTACTTGATATTCTTCGAATACTGATAAACAGACAACTATGCACTTTAATAAAACTCTTTAAAAATAATACATATTAAAATAAAATACCTACTCTTTGACATTAGTTTACAAAGTATTGAATGCAAAGAACATATCTGAAAATCACCAGCTCTAGGGACTGGTCAATACTACATACCCTAATAAAAATTTATTTCAACAAGCATATAGGTTGAGTAATGTTTTATTGAGATATTATTAGTCTAGATGTTTTTTGTTTAATTCGGGGTTGTTGACCTAACTATAAAAGATTATATCTGCTAACAATGTTTTACCTTTATGACACCCCACGGCTTAAATGAAAACTAAGTATTAGGTACAGGGTTTTTAGAAGTTTAGCCCATTTTTTCTCCACTTTCGTCAACCTTACCTTACATGCCGATACTGAATTTTCACGGCACCATTTAGATAACGCGGTGGTGTCAGCTTGGACGTTAGACAAATAACTACTACCTTTGGACTTCCCCCATTAAAGTCTGTCTAATGTCATTCAGGTCGGACCAACAGTTCCCTCCCCCCCAGCTGCCCTAGTGCGGTATGGACGCACTGCCGCACGCGGCTATTTATAAGACCCAACTCGTGGGAATAGCATGTTTAATAATAATGAAATTAATAAAGAGACAAAAAACAAAAATAATGAAAGTGACAGAAATGATGGTAAAACCTTAGTAGAAACCGAAGCAACTGAAAAAACAAACCCTGCAACTAGTCAAGGAAACCCTTTTGCTAAAAAAGAAAAAGTGTCTAGGACACCACCCAGACAAAGAGCACTTTCCCTCCCAGGGTAAAAAAATAGCTCACTTCAACCAATTAAAAAGAAGAGAATTGACAATTTTCTAGATACCAGCGAAGATAATCCAACAGAATGTCTTCTTAAAAATACACTGGATAAAATCATTATGCAGACTAGATACCTAGAAAAAGTGGTCCAGGATACGTACAAACCAAAGCAAGAATTAAAAGAAGCCACGATTAAACTGGTTAAGCACATCGAACACCTGGAATCTTGTAATGTCAAAAATTGGCTTGAAGAATTAACCACGAAATCCAAAGACCATAAAAAAAGAAAAAATTACTAAGCGAAAACGAAACTCTTAAAAGGAGACTGCAGCTCGTAGAAAACGAGCACAAAAGAATGCGCGAAGAACAAACCTTAGAACACATGACCTTTTTGTGAAGAATGCAAAAAATCTAGAATAATTGAATCTAGAAGGAAAAAGATATCCCAAGAGAGAAGTTATAAAGCCTTTCAACGCATTACAGAAGATGACTGGGGAATCGAAATATTTCCAAAAGTGGACATTATACAGGGGTATATATTGGATGCCCCTATAGAACATCAAATCGTGCTCCCATGCAAAAGAAACTTTGACCACAAGGACAGATCAATCAAGAGGGCAATAAATAAATTCGGAGGAGAAGAAGGTCTTAAAAAACAAAATAAAGCCAAAGGAGGAGTCGCTATGATGTCGCACTCTCTGGGATTTCCACAGGAAGACGGCACCTTCACACAGATTTTAAGATGCATATATTACCCCATTATTTCAGACCAAAAACTAAACGAAGAAGCTGATGACAGAGATGTTTTCAAGGTACTAAGTTTCGTTAAAGGACACATGAATGCCTATAATAAAAGTGGACTTGCGATTCCTGAAATTGAAGGAATAAGTGGCAAAATAATTACACGTTTGGTGCAATTCCTCTTTACAAACACTATAGAAATGTGATATTTTTAGATTTTACACTAGAAGAATTATTAATAGCAAGTAAGAAACTTAAACCAAAGAAAGCACCAGGCCCTGGATGTATCCCAGCCGAAATATTAAAGGAAGTAGTCTCCAATAAGCCTGAATACGTTCTTAAAACGTACAATCAATTAGCGCAAAGTGGAACGTTTCCTGAAGAATGGAAACAGGCGAGACTAATACTGCTTAGAAAAGATGATAAACCACTTGATCAACCTTCATCGTACAGGCCAATTTGCCCTATGGAGGTGGAAGGGAAGCTATATGAGCAATTAATTTTGATTAGACTTAAGCTTGAATTGTCTTAAACCGGCGGCCTAGCAGAAAAGGAGTTTGGGTTTATAGAGGGTCGACAAACGATAGACGCTGTTAATAGCGTTATCCAAGTTGCCAGAGAGGCTGCATCTTATGCCCATCAACATAGAAGACTATGCGCTCTAATAACTTTAGACGTGAAAAATGCTTTTAACAGCGCATCCTGGCAAATCATCCTTGATAACCTACGAAGAAGAGGAGTAGAAAAAAGCAATATAAACATTATAGCAGGATACTCCTCCCAAAGGAAGATAATCTTGGAGGCTTAAGGACAAAGGAAAATCGTAGAAGTAAACAGCGGTGTCCCGCAGAGATGGGTTATCAGCCCTACACTATGGAACATCCTATATGATGATTTATTTAAAATCGAAGTACCAGCGGGAGTTACCTTAATAGGATTTGCTGATGATAATGCGCTGACTGTTGTGGCAAAAGGTAAGCAACTTCTAATGGATACAGCAGATATAGCCCTATCACGAGTCTCAAACTGGCTAACTAGGCCAGTAAAATTGGGAGTCAACCTCAAACTAATTTGGGACAAGCTAATTTCTGCATTATGCTACTAAAGAAAAGGTGTTTAATATGTATATAAAAATCCCCATACCTGCGACGGGGGGAACTACCCCAAAACCACCCCCAAAGGTGCAAGTTTTGCGTTTTCCTGTATATTTTTTTTATTCAACGTTTTTCGGAAAAATGACAAGAGACCTTTTATTTTTTAAACTAAATTCCCTATCGAATGGTATTAAAACGAAGTACCTACAGGGTGGAAAAACTATAGAAACAGATGTCCAAACTTACAAAATATTAGAATATTCTCAAACAATACATATATATTCGGAGATCTTGGTAGAAAATAATAGCCAGATAGTTTTTTAGATACAGCCTTTATTATTATTAATATAAAGTCAATACTGATTCATTTAAACCCAATTTTAAATTAGTGCTTACACAACAAACAAAAAAAAATTGAAAAGGAAACAAAAAATAATAGGTATTAAGACTCTTCTTTGGCTAACGACACATTCATTGCATTGTCGCAATACTGCCCTACGACATACACTGCAACTTTCGGTGCATTTAATATTAATTTTTGCAGCTACAAATTTTTGAACAGCCAAATTTGTATCCGCAAAATAAAAATTTTAATACAAAATCTGGAGCTATTTCTTTAATTTTTTTGTGGTTCCACACAACCCTTACTTTTACCCAACCCCAGTATTCCGGAATCAACTGTTTTCCAGCCACATTTGAACCTACAAATAAACCCTTTTAATGTGAAGCTGTGCTGCTTCAGTAGTTGGTGGTAGTGTCGATAACTCAAAGTTGCTAAATACGTTTTGTCTAGCAATTACCTGATTATACTTCAGAAATCTGTACTCATTTAAGTTTTTAATACTACCATACCACTTTATTATAAATTTTTGACCAACCTACAATAACTCTTCATACTCCGATAATTCACTTTTATATATTTGGAGTCTACTGAGGAGAGCTTAATGCTTTTCCAAAACAGAGAGTGCGGTTTTTCCCTTTCTCATAAAACGCAGATGTGGTGTCACAACCGGACATTGCGTGAAGGAACAAAATATTGGAAACGACTGATTTATTTAACTTATGTTTTAATTCGTATATATTTGTTATCCTATTTGATTTTCCTGCTGCACCAGGTCCAAGCATATAAACATTGTCTGTACTACATTCGTCAATGAGTAGAACCATTAAATCTGTATCTTGACCCACTACAATGACAGCCAATTCTACGTCCGCCTATAGGTTGTGGCAGTGTTCGCAATAAGATAATCGGCATCGTCGTCGGCTTTTAAAACTGAAATACCAGCATTGACTAGTTTTTTAGTTAAGAAGCCGATTAATTTATTTTTATTTGAAGACAATGTTAAAAATTATTTTGGCATATTAAGTAGGGTTTCCAAATACAAATTTACTTCTTGACCAGCAGTATATTTAAGGCTTCGAAGGTGCTCTCCAAATTTTGTAGAAAATTTTCTTTAGGTACCCATCAAAGATGACGGTACAATCGTTTCCAAAGTGATATTGTACCTACTTGACATATTGAAATACAATATCTTTAAATTGAGCCGGGGTCTGCCACACAACTTTTCTTAGTAAAAATCCTCCATCTATAACAAACATATTTTTACCTTCTGGCAAGACACTAGAAGGGGAAAATTTTTTTGTCAAAATATTCAAAAAACGAGGATTTTGTATTTTTTCTCATAGATATTTCATCAAAAATTGAACAGGGATATTGCGAAAGCTCATATTTAAAACACTCTTTCCGGTCTTCTTGGCTTTTTGCTACACAAATTATTCTACTAAATAGTTGTACAGGGTTAACCGTAGATTGATTGTTTCCTATTTTAACATTTTTATTCATGTGTCCATTGATAAAACTCGGTCATTTCGTTTCAACTTTAAATCAGCGAAAGCTTTTCCGACGTTGCTTTCTAATAATTTACAACCAACCTCATAAGCTTTATGACAGTTTATATTGCTTGTGGAAAGAAGACCGGAAGACAAGGAAATTAACTGTTTTATTCACATCAAATGGAGAATGATCAGAGAACCAATCTAGAATTTTTGTCATGTCACTTTTATCCCTATTAATTCTTGAATCTCTGAGTTCCTTGTGTTGTTCAGAAAAGGTTGGCGTGACACCAGAAAACTTCTCCAAGCAATCACTGATTAATGAACACTGTGGCATGAAGATATCCATTTTGCAAATGCATTATCTGTAAGTCCTCTGCCCTGCGTTAGACCACCGACAGTTTTAATAGAGCGCATGAGCTCCTGCTCAATTATCATGTCCGACCATGTACCACACCACAGCTTGTCCGTACGTCTGATGGTAAATGCGCCTTCCGAAAAGAATTTTGTGTGTTCGTGAAGGGGCATTACTTCATTCAAATTTTGTACAACTTTAAAATATTTTGTAGGTATAAGTGAAGAGACTTGGCATACGGTAAATGAGCAGCTGAATGGAAGTAGGGCAGCATTTCTTTACAACAATACATCTGCAAAGAGATATCTCCTAACCTTTCGGATCTAATAAACATTAATGCCAATTCTACTAATTTATAGTATTGTAACCATAGTTTAGCTGTTTCACTAGCAGATGCTAAAGCTTCAAACTTTTCCATAATTTTTTTCCGAATTTTATTTGTTAAAGGCAGAAAGTCCGCGAGTGAATCAAACGAAAAGTGAGCAAAACTTTCTATTAAAATTTCCTCATCTCTGCTATTTTCAAAATCAATGTTTTTACTTACGAGTACCGTTAATGCTAAATATGTTAAAATATGCGCTCTTAACGCACGAGCATATGAATGACCACTCATCATGTGGACAATACTATTTTTGGCATATATTGTGGCCCAGACCTCTTCAATTCCGCTTCCATTCATAAAATACCCTATACAACCAAAAAAAGAAATTAAAGTATGAAACCCACCAAGCCTGATGAGTACTTTAGAAAGATCACTTCCCTCAGGTGCTGAGGTAACAATTTCTGATGCCTTCCAAAACAAAGGCTGGTCAAATGTGATTATACACATACTTTGGCCATTTTTTTTGCATTCATTTATTGAAAATGTAATAGCTGTATATATAGAACTAAGATTGTTAGGATCTAAGTTTATGAATGGAACCGGTAAAATACGTGTTTTTATTATTGTATTTTCTGATTTTTGTAGAGACATAAAACCGCTCCAAGACGGAGAGGCAGGCGTCTCAAAAATATGACCAGCGTGCCATAAGGTATCATGCAATAAGTAATTTAAATAATTGGATGGCTGAACATTTCACTTAAATCTGAAAGAAGTAAGCTTTTAAAACCTGATTGGGCGGTTTAATATAATTTTAATTGGCATACAACCAAAGCCGCCACCTTTCTTAAGAACCTCTGAATATTTTTTAGGGCGTATAGTGTTATCGCTTACTTTAACAGATTCTGCAGGATATATACAAACTACCCTCCCATGGATGAAAAGTTTTGACCATCTAAGGTTCTGGTATTAAAGTCAGCGTTGTCATAAACCCACTGAGTAAAGCATTTTCCGATATAGTTATTTTATTATGGTCAGATGATTCAAATTTTAATATTTCCGTATAAGATTCACAAAAACCCAGATTAGAAAGTAAGTCTAAAAGATGTCTGGAACCATATCTTCGGTGCAAATGCACTGCTAAACCAAAACGTACTGGTGAGATATACGAACGTTTTCTCACATTAGAAATAATCACGTTTTGTAGAGCAATCGACTTGCAGTCAGATGTGTCTTTAGAAAGTAAAGAATTAACAAATTTTGACAGAGTCTCTGGTAATACCCCTCCGTCCATAATACTTTCACTAGAAGGATATTTTTCCACCTCATACATTAACCCCCTAATATCTTCTCGTACAATAGCAGCTGCAGCCTCCACAATTCTAAGACGTTCAGCCGCCATATCACTTTTCCTACTTTCATACCACTTATCTGATAGCAATTGATGACTTTTTCCCTTAAAAGTTAGTACACCCACCTGGAATTTCTGTTATAATAATTTTTTCACCAAAATAATCCAACAACTTTTTTCATGTACACTCGGGACCAGTTTTCGTCTTTTCCGCTGATATATTGCATCTTTGTCTCAACTCTATTAATGAAAATTGACAATATTCATCTGAATTTTCAATATAGTCGCAAACCTGCTTAAACGCAAGTTGACATCTGTCATCAACAGGGCGACCAGAAGTTTTGTCTGATTTTTGTCTAAAAAATTTGTAAAACAGTTCTTATGGTATTTGGCTTCTGCAGCTACCAGGTCATTTGTCGTACTTATTCGTCTGTAAACTTCATCTGACCATTCATCTTTTCTCGCTAAACATCGTGACTCAATATTTTGTTTTATTTGTAACGTTTCCACTTGTCGTCCCTTTTTTTGAGTTAATGTCTTTCTTTGTATTAAGTTTCGTATTACAAAACAAACAAAACTGTTTAAAGTCAAAAACTAATTCAGACTTGCTTCTAGTTTTTCGTTCTTGTGAAAAACACTTTTCTTTTTATTATGTTCTGCGGAATTCACAGTTGTTTCACGAGTATAATTCTTTCTGCATTCAACATGTAGTACAAGTTCATTGTTATTCGTAAGTTTTGTCTCAAGCCCGTCCCTGTATCATTTACTGCACTCAATGATCTTTGTTATTCCTTTTGTTCTAAGCTTAACTGTCGCTGCGACGGCTAATGCCGATTGACATATCAAACATGTGTCTGACATTACAACAATCTACATCAAGAAAGGAACAATTACAAAAAAATATTCAAAATATAAAATATTTGTTTACCTGATTAATATGCAGTTAAATTCAAAATTTAATTTAGTTTAAATCCACCACTTAATAAGTTTATCAATACTTATAAGAATTAACCCTTTCTAACTACAGAGAACTAAGAAAGCGTGATCATCATGTGATCGTGAAATTATAAATATTCAATGTGTGCTTCTACTTTGCCCCACCACATGGCACATACGCCTCGGAGGGCAGTATTGTCAGATTGGGCCATATAGCATACAAGTAAAGGTCAGCCTTTACTTATATGATCATAACTTTTTTGTTTTAATCGGATTTTAATATTTAAAAAACGGATTTGTAGCATTTGTGTCCCGGATAATTTTGTTCTTTATACATTTTTTTAAATTTCAAGCTACTTTAAAGTTATTTGAGTTTAATTAAAGAAAATCCAATATTTTTGTATTTTGACCCCAGAATGGGCCAGTTCCCCTCTTGGGATTCATGGGGATTTTTTTCTATATAAAGCCCATGGTATATAGAGAAGATCCTGAGAAAATCAGCATGTCCAAATTTGTTTGAGGTTGGGGTCTAAATCGCCTTAATTTTACTGGCCTAAACGGCCAATCAACTTAGCCTCGCCCCAAAGAAAACAGAGGCTGTACTTCTTACTACCAAAAGGCACACAAGACCCATCTTTTTTACAATACAAGAAACACAAGTAAGACCTAGCAAAGCAATTCAATATTTAGGGGTATGGCTCGATACTGCGTGCTCCTTTACAGAACACGTCAAGCGCACTTGCGATAAAGTTGAGAAAACTGTGGCGGCGTTAACGTGCCCTATGCCTAACTTAGGTGGACCAAGAGCGTCAAAAAGAAGAGTCATGGCAGGAGTAGTCCACTCGCAAATGTTATACGCAGCACCTGTTTGGTACAAAGTCACAACAGACAAACAGATAAAAAAAACTAGCTAGACTAAAGAGGCTTATGTCTATAAAGATATGCAGCGCATACCGCACTATTTCAACAGAAGCTGTAGGAGTGATAGCAGGCATACCACCTATAAAATACCTAATAGACACGAGTAATACACAGGAGTGGAATCACGTGTAGCCAAACAGAACTTAATAGAAAGGTGGCAGAACAGCTGGGAAAACTCAACAAAGGGTCGCTGGACTAACATACCAGAAATACAGACATGTATTAACCGCCATATGGAGAAGTTGACTACTTTCTAACTCAAGCTTTATCAGGACATGAGTGCTTTAGGAAGTACTTATATGACAGAAGAAGGGCTGAAACAGAGGAATGTGCCTACTGCGGCGCATATAGCAAATATATATATATATACCCACTCTACACACTTTACCTTTTTTTCAATCATAGGAAAGTACAGTACAAATGTATATTAGGGTCTTCAACCCCTTGGAACAATGTATACTATCTCTCCACCACTTATGGCATATTATACAGTGTGTATCAGCCAAATGGAATAAATTCAATAATAAATAAATGTGGGCAAATTACAAAAAATGCTCAGAAATGTCCATTGGTATTTTTATTTGCGCATAAAACTATTTATACAGGGTGTGTCATGTAACGGTGGTTAATATCAACTTTCTTAATTTAAATGCAACACCCTGTATATTATTTACTTTTTGGATTTTTCAGAACATTCTAGACATATTTTATGTACAATGTCCTATACCTATCTCAAACTGTTTTGGAAATATTAAGCGTTTTCAGATTTATTGCATTTATTGCCTTTACAAGCTTGCCACTTTATTGAGGGTTACTTTTCGTGCATATACCTACCAGAGGCAGCCTTGCGGCTCAGATGTGCGAATAAGCGGGCAAGAGGGAAAGAAGAATAGATGTATATAATATTTTTCTCTTGCCCTGCGTGCTGATTGATTGGCGGAAGGGGTATATACACCGCCGACAAATCAAGATAGAGATAGACAGAGAGGTGATACACCTATTCTTCTGTCTCTCTCGCATGCTTGTTCGCTAGTAGGTATATTCCTGCAGAGTAACCCTTAAGTAAGTGGCAAGCATGCAAAGACAATAAATCTAAAAGCGCCTAATATTTCCGAAACAGTTGAAGATAGGTATAGGACATGTATATAAAATATGTCTAGAATGTTCTGAAAAATCTAAAAATTGAATAAGATACAGGGCGTTGCATTTAAATTAGGAAAGTTAGTATTGGCCACTGTTACATGACACACCCTGTATAAAAAGTTTTTACTGGAAAAAATGCGCAGCTAAAAATACTAATAGACGTGTCCGAGTGTTTTTTCGAACATGCCTTCATTTATTTATTATTGAATTTATTCCATTTGGCTGATACCATATTGCGGGGCACAAGACTACTTTTGACCCGTGGACGGTAGGAGCAATTTATTACTTGCAGCACTTAGCATAAAGCAGATAACCGACCATTTTGATTTGGTACTTCCCTCACCACACGGGGTTATCCAACTACTGATACTCTTATCCCCATCTGTTAGCCCTTAGCCCCGAACTATTGGTACGGTTGTTTATTTATACTTATTCATTGATTAATGTTAAGAAATATTTTAAGTCCTTTCTAAAATTAATCGTGAACGACCAGCGAGTGCTTGACCTGGCACGACCTGTGTCCTGTACATTTATTAAATGTTAAATCCCAATTTTAAGATTACTATACTGAATGTTACTTTGCCATATTTCACAGTACTAATTTTGCAGCAAAACGGCATTCATGCAAAAAAAATGTATTTTTATTTTATAGACACCCAGGGTACGTTGGCACTTAGGGTTTAAGTCTTGGTGGATTATACCAAGATAAAAAAAAACTGACAATGCAGTGGACAGATATACGGTAAAAAAATTTTCTGCGAATACCTTACACCACACTTTATTTAATGTACAAAGAGCTTGCCTTAAAAAACAGAAACGGTTTCAACTATGGTCAAGGCATTTAAGATGCAATGTACAGGATGACGCCTTTTGGGTGGATTTCCCCAGTATTGAGAAAACTACATGGCAAATTCTCGAGTTTGAAACAACTGCAACATTTTCTCAATATTAATACTGCTTATTTATGAAAAAACGAAATTTATAAAAAGAGACCTTAAGGGGAGTGGGGAAAAAGTTTAAAACTTGGTTTTCTTTTTTTTTTTAATTTAATATTTTAAACAGATGGCATCTCAAGAATATTGTATTAAATTTTGAGGTCAATCGGAGCAAAATTGACGGATTTATAATAGTTTTAATGACTGTTGCCAAACATGTAAATTTCGTCGGTGACCACCATTCCGAAAAAACTACTAAACCGATCCTTTTAAATATTTGTACACATATTCTACATATACATAACTATCAAGTGACGTCAAGTTTTTTTTTATTTTTTTATTAGTATCAATTTTGCAATAACTAATAAGTCGATTTTATGGTCAAAAAATCGATATTCCGACTTCCGACAAAATCATGCAAAAAATTTAAAATTTAATAAAATAAAAAATAACTCGCCGTCAATTGGGAGAGAACCTAATTAACTATTTAAAACAGTTTTTTTTTTTTTAAATAATCCAGTGTTGACAAATCGCGGTCACTTTAAATTTTTGTACCATTTTTTTTTATATTCTTCAAATGTTTTATTATAAGATATTAATTTTCTATAAAAATCTTTAATAACAATATGTTAAAAAAAATTATTGAAAATAAGCCGTTTTTTGACCAAACAAACTTTACCCCCCTCCCACCCTTAAGAAGCTGAACATAATGTTTAACTTTTGCCTAATTTTTTTATCTTTTAATTTTTATTAATATTTTATTATTTAATAATCATGTAGGTATTTATTTATTTTTTATTATTCTTTTAAACGATTGACTAAATTTTTATCTAGTCTTTTGAAGTATTAACGCTTGGTTGCCTTCTTTCTGGATATCTAGCAAAGTACATCTATAAAGCATTTACACTTTTTTGCGCCCTTAATATAACTTTAAATAATATTATATAATTCAACGTTTTCAAACATCATTTCATTTAAGTCAAAATTTAATAACACGAAAACATGGCAGTATGTAATTCCTAGTTCTTGCTTAAATATATTTATTTGTATAATTATACAAAATATTGCAGCGATCATTTGTTTTTTAGCCAAAAAAACTACTAAACAAAATGCGTACTTAGTTAATTGAAACTAAGAATGAATAAAAGTCGCCACCCTGAACAATAACACACTTTTTGCATAATAAATATGTAGCTTAAATTATATTTTTTTAAAATAAATATATAGAAAAATTAGAATATGTGTCACACAGTATGCATATTGAAGATGATTTAAAGAAAAAAAGGAAAATTAAAACACTTTAGGTTACATTATTTTATTGCACTTATGACCTCATAATGATTTCCTTAGGTTTAAGTTATTGGGACCATCCTACAGGGTGTGCCAAAATAAAATAAAAATAAATATTAATTACTACTAACTATTTTCCTAACCTATTGTAACGGCTAAAAAATATTATAATATTATTTTTTACATATTTACTGTTTTAAAGTAACTAACAAGGTGATTTAAAGGTAGACTTGTTGACAAGTCATTTAAATTAAAATCTAAATAGGGATCAATTATAACTCGTCTATCCAAACGAAACAAAAGGATCAATTCAACAAGTAGGTAAAATAAAGTGTACATTTTTATGGTACTCACAACATAAGTTTTATTTGTTATTCAGTTATAGTTAAAAACTAACCTAGAAAGTTAACATTATTAAATCATGATAATACCAAACACCTAATAACACAGGCACACAAAAAAAAAGTTCTGAACCAGATATGTGAAGTACCTTCCGGTATGTGTTTCGGTGCGCTAAAAACGAATCCAAAGTCAGAATTTACCCATCACCCTTAGATTTTGCCCCAGCAACCCCCAGCATCTCCCCAAAGGGTCAAAATTTTATTAATTTGGAAAAGATATAATAAATATCTGACAATACGATTTTTGATGTTGTAAAAACAAATATGAAGTTAGAATTTACCCATAACCCTTGAATTTAACCCTAGCAACCCCCAGCAACCCCTAGCATCACCCAGAAACCACCCTAAGGACAAAAAAACTATTTTATTAGAAAAATTAAAATAAATATCCGACAATACGTTTTTTGGTGTGCTAAAAATGAACATAAAGTCAGAATTTACCCACCACCCTTACATTTTGCTCCAGCAACTCCCCCTCCTTAATGGGTAAAAGTTTATTCACTTAGAATAGTTGTAATAAATATCGGACAATACGTTGTTTGGTGTACTAAAAAATTTAGATATTTATTTAAATTCTTCAAATAAAATAAAATTTTACCCCTTTGGATGGTTGCTGGGTGATGCTGGGATTGCTAGGGTTAAATTTAAGGGTTATGGGTAAATTCCAACTTTATATTTGTTTTTAGCACGCCAAAAAACGTATTGTTAGATAATAATTATATCTTTTCCAAATGAATAAAATTTGGGGGAAGGGGCTGGGGGTTGCTGGGGCAAAATCTAAGGGTGATAGGTAAATTCTAACTTCATATTCGTTTTTAACACGCCAAAAAACGTATTGTTAGTTATTTATTATATATTTTCCGAATCAATAAAATTTTGACCCTTGGGGGGAGGCTGGGGGGTTGCTGGAGCAAAATGTAAGGGTGATTAGTAAATTTTAACCTATTATTCGTTTTTAGCACGCCAAAAAACGTATTGTCAGATATTTATTATATCTTTTCTAAATAAATGAAATTTTGACCCTTTGGGATGGGGGTGCTGGGGGCTTTCTGGGGCAAAATGTGAGGGTGATGGGTGAATTCTGACTTTATGTTCATTTTTAGCACACCAAAAAACGTATTGTCAGATATTTATTTTAATTCTTCTAATAAAGTAAAATTTTTGACCTAAGGGTGGTTTCTAGGTGATGCTAGGGGTTGCTAGGGTTAAATTCAAGGGTGGTGGGTAAATTCTAACTTCATATTCGTTTTTACTACACCAAAAAACGTATTGTTAGATATTTTTGTTATATCTTTTTCAAATTAATAAAATTTTGACCCTTCGGGGGGGTGTGCTGGGACAAAATATAAGGGTTATAGGTAAATTCTGACATCGGATTCGTTTTTTTTGCACACCGCCAAAATAAAAAAAAAACTGAAATTAAATACCTATTGGGGCTAGGTACTTATTGGTTTTGTTGCATTTTTAATTATATTAACAAAATATATATAACTAGATGAAAAACCTGTCTCCGCCAGCCGAGAGACAATATTAAGTAGCCTCTGTCTCCGTAAGACGCCTTCCGTACGGCTAACGGTAAAAAACACTTTTTTGCTCCTATTTTTGCCCCGGGGCGAAATTCAAAAAACGGGTTCGTTAGATTCTAGCCACTGCTAAAGACTACCACTGTGCCAAATTTCATGATTTTAGCTCAAGCCATAGCTTCAGAATCACGTGGACAGACAAATAAATATATATACCTACCTAAAGTGGTGTGCATAAAAATAGTAGTGGCAACCAAAGTTATTGAAATTACATTTTAAATAATATGATTGTCTTAAAAAACAAGCTAAAACTCGTTATAAAAGTATTTTAATGTAAACAAACATAAAAAATGAAAGAATTTTAATTTGTTACAAAAAAAGTGAACAAATATACTGTTTTCATTATGAATAGCTGATTCATTACTAGTTAATCGTTTATTCATCCCTGGGTGTAAATCAAGTAAGAGTTCTTAAAAATAGTTCAGCGCACTTAAAGTATATTTTCTTGTGAAATTTATTGATAACAATGGGTTGCGCGAGGCACCGTACACCAGAGAAACGAAAAATTATTATAAAATTGTTAAATCAAGGTAAAAATTATTAATTTATTCAAGAAATCCTCTCCTATTCGGGAAAAATAATCGCAAACGCAAGAAAGTGGAAACCTTTCTCGAAAATCGAGGTCAAAAAAGAAAAAACACTTTGAGGGAGGACAGAAGAATAGTTGCATGTGCAACTAAAATGCCATTTATTTCTTCTAGTCAAATAAGAAAAGGATTTAAATGTTACAATAAGTAGTTGAACAGTTAGAAGAAGGCTGATCAAAGCAGGTTTAAGAGCTAGACGACGAAGAAAAGTTCCCCTATTAAATCAGAGGCAAGTAAAAAGGCGATTAAACTTTGCTCAGCAACATGTTTTATGGGATAGTACAAAGTGGCGTAAAAATTTTGTGGAAGGACGAATTCAAAATTGTTTTATTTGACTCTAGTTCATCCCAGCGATACGTAGAAGACCAAGAATTTAACCCACGCTGTACAACTAAGACAATAAAACATGGTGGCTCCAGTATAATGATTTGGGGTTGTTTCTCCTGGTATGGTATTGGTCCGTTACATAGAACGTAGAAGGAATTCTTAACGCTGACGGGTACGTTGAGATCCTGCAGAATATTCTTCTGCCTTATGCCGAGGAAGAAATGCCACTTAGGTGGATATTTATGCAGGATAATGACCCGAAGCACACTTCCCGTAAAGCAAAAACATGGTTTGAAAGGACACAAATCAGGGTTCTGGACTAGCCGGCGCAATCACCGGATCTAAAGCCTATAGAGAATCTTTGGCAGCAGTTAAAAGAAGCTGTTTGGGCAGCTAAACCAACCAGTTTCAATGAGTTGTGGAAAATTTGCCAGACAGCATGGAACTCAATTCCTGTTGCCACATGTCAAAAACTGGTTAAATCCATGCCCCGCAGATGCCGTGCAGTGATCAAGAACAAGTGTCAAGCTACAAAGTACTGACGTTATTGGACAGTTTTATTTTACTAGGGTATAATTGTACAACTTTTTTTTTTAATTCACTGCTATTTTATTGCACAACATATTTTTAGAGAATAACCATTTTGCTTTATAAATTTAATAATGTTAGTTTTTTTGTACTAAATGGAGAATAGGAATAAATAATTTAGTGAATAATGTTGCTCTTTTGACTTTTTTGCTTTAAGACAAAAATAAAATAAAAATATATAACATTTTGGAATACTATGCACACCACTGTACATATAAATATATCCACATTAGCAATTATAAAATTATATATATATATATATATATATATATATATATATATATATATATATATATATATATATATATATATATATATATATATATATATATATATATATATATATATATATATATATATATATATATATATATATATATATATATATATATATATATATATATATATATATATATATATATTCATTTATTTATTTATTTGTTTATTTATTACATGGTTACATCCAGCTGATTTGGTTAGTTGAATTAAAAGTCAATATTTTGTGGCGTTTTGAAATCTGGGATATATCCTCACCCTTATCACAAGTTCAATATTATTGTTGTCATTAATATGTACTCCCTTTCCAATGTCTTGTATCTTGGATATATGAGAAAGCCAAATTAATGTTGGAGGTGCCAACCGTAAGATTTCGTAGATATTCGAAACTAAATTGTGGAAAGTATGGAAAGTGTTCATGATTTAGTAAAACCCATTGAACATATTATTTTGAATGTCCATTACATATATGCCACTAACCCTAATTTTAAATCATCCTTATAGTTACCTTAATACACTTAATATTAAAAAAAGTATTTTAATAATTGATTATTTTTTTATCCATAATAATAGGTTAAAATAAGTAGTTCGTTGTAAGTGATATTTAATTCAATTTTAACTAGGATTGTCTCAAAAACTTAAACCCTATTATGGCGTCAAAACCACAATAAAATAATGTAACCTAAAGTATTATGATTTTCCTCTTTTGTTCTCTAAAACATGCTTGTATTGACATATCTTGTCTGGTGTAAGTTTTGGACCACCCTGTAGATATTTTGCAGGCCGGCAAACTGCAAAACATAATTCTTTCCTCTAAGGGTATGTATTTTTAATTAAATAACCCAAATGCTCCTCTTTTATTTATGTTCGAAATATAATGTGATTTTTTTTATATTTTCCACTGGCGTATCTTTAGGCAGCCCTAACTAAAAAATATAACCAGTTACCAGGATAAGACTCTTAAATACTACAATTTTAAAATATTTCACCGATGCCGGTTTTTAGTGTAATTAGTACGGGGTCTTTGGTTTGCTTTACTTTTTAGGCGCATAATCATGTAAATTAAAAACGAATTAATCCAATCTGTATTGTTAAAATTTATTATTAATTGTATAGTTTATTTATTTGTTAATACATCAAATTCAACTGACTAGAACTAGGGTTACATCAGAATATAGACTTTGTTTTATTTCTAAGGTTGGAAAAAAGTAAGCAAATTTTTTTACGATACTGAAATATTAAAAATATTTAAATGTATTTTAGGTATTATTAAATAAAGAGAATGGTGTAAATTCAATATTCGTTAATTTAAAAGATAATTTGTTACCTTTGCCTGGTGCAGAGGTAATTTCAGAAAATAACAAATGTGTCTGTCAAACAGATCAATATGATATTTATGACATACATTTTCAAACAACCTTTTAAATTTGGTTTAACTTATTAAAATTAAAATAATTTAAATTCAAAGATTTATTTAGGTTATACAGTGTGTCCCAGGATGAGCGAATTTATACGTAAAAATTACAAAAAATTTTGGAGTTGAAATTTGACCGTTTGGCATCCAGCCCTGCTTGATTATAAAATAAAATTTAGCATATTTTTATTTTTTAAAAATCAACATGCCTTGATACAAGCATTTTTTAAATTTTATGAGTAGGTAAAGTAGTATTTCAGGCAAGATTTATAAAAAGATTATAAGAAAAACTTGTTTAGAATGCAAATTATGCGAATACCGAATTTCATAACCATAGGCCTACTTTGATTTTTACGTTTAAATTATTTACTTATTATAATATATGAATAAAAATTAATTGGTAAACAAAACGTAAAAATCAAAGTAGGCCTATGGTTATGAAATTCGGTATTCGGGCATAATTTTGCATTCTAAACAACTTTTTCTTATAAACTTTTTTTATATCTTGCCTAGAAATACTACTTTACCTACTCATAAAATTTAAAAAATGCTCGTATCAAGGCATGCTTGATTTTTAAAAAATAAAAATATGCTAAATTTTATTTTTTAATCAAGCAGGGCTGGATGCCAAACGGTCAAATTTCAACCCCAAAATTTTTTGTCATTTTTACGTATAAATTCGCTCATCCTGGGACACACTGTAGAATTTTTTTTAGATTAATTTTACCTTGAAAACAGTAACCGACTTGTCACTGAAACATTGTTCGGTTTTTTATTTGATGATGAATGATTTTGTTTGTCACTATGTTTCAATCTGTAAGTTCAAAAGGGTCAATTTAATGCAAATAATCTATACCATTTACTATTCAAAGAAGCTTGCATTAGACATACTCAATTGGTGGCGTAATCCCACAAACTATTCAGTTTTTGGTTAAATTAAAAATTTAAATGACAAAGAAACTAAATAATATGTTAATTTTGTTTAGCAGTACAAATTATTTAAAGTAAAAATAACGATTAACATCTTGCAAGGTTTATGAAACTTGCAAGATATAGGGAGATGACGGCAATCCTTAGGATTTCCCCTTCCTGCTACAAATTCTTAACACAAACAAACCTACTGTTTAGGAATTTTAGTTCACTAAATTAAATCGATCAACATTTTCTAAAACCGCCAAAAGAGTGTCCAGTCTATAGGTACGGCCAACAAAAACCTTGGTTAGGCAATTAGATTTGCTTAAGTAAAAAAGTCATAAGCCTGGTGAATGGGTACAGATAATCAAGTAGTTGTTCAAAACACATCGGTCGAACTATATTTGATTTATGCAGTTCAAAAGGTACATTTTACAAAAAAATAATAAGTACATTCAGAAAACAAAACAATATTAGTCCCAAAAAATAAAGATTAAGGGTGCCACTGAGGACTCAATACCCCAAAATAAATGTTTGTCCTTTAGTAATTTAAACAATAATATTGTAAAAAATCTTTAAGATTAAAAATTATTTAAAGTTACTTAAAGAGGTTATGAAAAGGATATTACAAAAAAAAACGAAAGACATACAAGTTGTGTGGAGTTAATATCTGACAGCAAGCAAAAATCCAATAAATTGCTTGTTTCGAAACTAAGACATGCTTGATATGAGGTAAATATAAAAAGCCCTAGACCCTTAGTAGATATTTTAGGCTATATGAAAAAGCCTAATTATTAACTCAAACGTAAAGGTTACCTTGTTGTTTATTTTTATTTACCTGCACACATATAGTTCTAGATAAAAAGTTTAGATTAACCTCGATATTAAATATTTTTTAAAATTTTAATTATTTGTTTTATCCATAAACACTTTAAATAATAAAACAAGCGTCGTATTAATATATACAATCCTTAAAAGTAAAGAAATTATAACTGATAGTCTTTGGTATCTTACTAGGGTTTAATTACTTTTACTTCATCAGAAAATTCAAACTTAAGGGAATTGCTTCTTTCTGGAATATTTTCTTTTTTTTCATTTTCTAATCTAATACTTTGACTGGAAACGGAAGCATGACTACTTGACCTTGAATGGCTGGCACTAACCGATGTTTGGACTTGGGGAGTCGGCGGATTCTTAACACCCGTAGAAGAAACAGTACCTAAAAATAATAAGCTGTAATATAAATATATGGCCAAAACGCATAGTATGTTAAGACGAACCAACAGAAAAAAAATATATATATATATATATATATATATATATATATATATATATATATATATATATATATATATATATATATATATATATATATATATATATATATATATATATATACAGTATGTCCACGGAAAAGGTGTTGAAGAGAAAAAACTTTTTTATTTTTGATTCTATCGAAAAAAGCTACTCTTGATAAAAAATTTTGCTACTTCTTAGATTAAGATTGGAATAGAAACATTTGACATATTTTATACGCGGTGTTCAGAAAATTGAAAAAACTTAAAATGGTACAAGAGTAAAGTGCATTTATTTGTGAAGATATGGAAATAAGTTACTAGGAAAAGTTGTTCAAAATTAAAAGTCTTTAATACCAATTTTCAAAAAAATCGGACTACTTTTATTTATTTGTGATTAAATTAATTTTATTACCAATTTAAATTTTTAATATTAATTTTATCAAATTTTCTGCTGTTAAGTAAGCTGACGTTTCTGCGGCTAATAAATGATAAAAGCGAAATGTCAATACAGCTTGTCACTATCAACGCCTACTTGTACAATAAAGAGTTGTTAATTTGGAATTAGATAATATTAAAATAATTTTTATCACAAATTAATAAAAGTAGGCCGATTTTTTTGAAAAATGATATTAGGAACTATCTTTTACTTTTGAACAACTTTTCCTAGTAACTTATTTCCATATCTTCTCAAATAAATGCACTTGACTCTTGAAGCATTTAAAGTTTTTTCAATTTTCTGAATACCGCGTATAAAATTTGTTAAATGTTTTTATCCCAATCTTACTCTAAAGTAGCAAAATTTTTATAAATAGCGTTTTTTGATAAAATAAAAATAAAAAGTTTTTTACTATTCAACACCTTTTCCTTGGACGTACTGGTGTGTTTACGGAAAGGTGTTGAATAGGAAAAACTTCTTTATTTTTAATTTTATCGAAAAAAGTTACTTGTAATAAAAATGTTTGCTGTTTTAGAGTAAGATGGGACAAAACATTTAACAATTTATACCGGTGTTCAGAAAATTGAAAACAAAATGGTACAAGAGTAAAGTGCATTTATTTGCAAAGATATGGAAATAAGTTACTAGAAAAAGTTGTTCAAACGTAAAAGGTAGTCTCTAATATCAATTTTCGAAAAAATCGGCCCACTTTTATTTATTTGTGATTAAAATTTTATTATCAATTAACTAATTCCAAATTTTTGTACTAGTAGGCGTTGATAGTGACAAGCTTTATTGATACTTTGCTTTTATAATTCATTAGCCGCAGTATCGTCAGCTTTAAACGCTTACTTAACAGCAAAAAATATGATAATAAATTGATATTAAAAATTTAAATCGAAAAAAAAAAATTTAATCACAAAAAAAAGTAGGCCGATTTTTCAAATATTGGTATTAGAGACTATCTTTTAATTTTGAACAACTTTTCCTTAACTTATTTCCATATCTTCTCAAATAAATGTACTTTATTTTCTTGTACCTTTTTTAAGTTTTTCAATTTCTAAAACTCCCTTATAAAATATGTTAAATGTTTCCATCCCAAAAACTTTTAGAAGTAAAAATTTTTTTTATCAAGGTAGCTTTTTTCGATATAATCAAAAATAAAAAAGTTTTTCTTCAACCCTTTTCCATGGACATACTGTATATATATATATATATATATATATATATATATATATATATATATATATATATATATATATTATATATATATTATATATATATATATATATATATATATATATATATATATATATAGTTTATTTGCTTATTTTCTTTCTTTCCATAAAATTTTTATTTCCAAAATTTTCGGTTTTCTTAAAGGTCGGCAATATAAAAAACGTTGCCGGAATTTTCTTTTAAATTTTGAATTACGAGTTTCCCGGCCTGGAAGGGGCCTTAAACGGTATATATTTTTTTTTATAATAAAAAACAAATCAACTAAAAAGGGTTTCCACAAAAAACACCATTTTTGTTGAGTAATAAACATTTAAAACTAAAGGACAAACAAACCCCAACTTTTTAACATAAATAAATACAAAAACGGTTTTCGTTTCCTCTATTTATTATTATAAATAGTTATTTATTATTATAAATAGTTAGTTGAAACGAAGACCGTTTATTGTATTTATTTGTGTTAAATGTTAAGTGTTTGTTTGTCACTTTAAGTTCTAAATGTTCATTACACAACAAAAATGAGTGTTTTTTGTGAGAAACCCCTTAGTTTTAAGATTGATTTGTTGTTATTATAAAAAAACATATATACCTGATGAAAACCCTTCCAGGCCGAAACGTCGTAATTGACAAAATTATATGAAAATTGCTCAGTAAGCAACTGTTTTTATATATTGCCTGACTTTATCCGCAAGAAAATCCAGAAAATTTTGGAAAAGCATAAACTATTATATATATATATATATATATATATATATATATATATATATATATATATATATATATATATATATATATATATATATATATATATTATATATATATATATATATATATATATATATATATATATATAAATTACAGGGTGTCTATGAAGTGGGACCCCCGTTTATTGCTTTAAATATTGAAATTGGGAAAAAATGTTTTATACAATAATATTTTGGTTTTTGCTGCTCTATATTTTGCAAAACAACGAGGTATACAGGGTGTATCAAAAAGTCCGTACAAGAACAAAGTTCATTTTTTTAAATGACTCCCCATATTTTTTTGTTACATTTTTTTCTGCATAAAATTCTAGATATTTTTTATTCAGCATATCATATCCGTATGTTCAACTGTTTACGAGATATTCGCATTTAAATACAAATTTAGAAGGGGAAAAATCCGCTCATTTTTTAATGTTGTTTAACGTTTCTATGGTTTCAGCGGTTTTTTGAGAGTTGCATAGTAACCATACATATATGCTATAGAGATTAATAAAAATGTCATATTGACAGTTTTATTAATCTGAAAAAAAAAATTGTTTTAATCGTTTTTTTCTTGTTTAAGGTTTTACCTATTTCTACTCATCATGTGATATCTAATTACCTATTAATTATTACTATGGGTGTTTTGTCACTCTACTAAAACCATAGAAACGTAAAACAACATTGAGAGATGAGCGGATTTTTTCATTCTAAATTCGTATTTAAATGAGAATATCTCGTAAACAATTGAATATAGGGATATGATATGTTAGATAAAAAATATCTAGAATTTTATGTAGATATCGAAAATGTAACAAAAATATAGGAGTCATTTAAAAATTAACTTTGTCCTTGTACGGTCTTTATGATCACCCTGTATACATAACGTTGTTCGCAAAATATAGAGCAGCAAAAACCATATTATTTTTGTATTAAACATTTTTTTCCAATTTGAATATTTAAAAGCAATAAATGGGGGGTCCCACTTCACGAGACTTACCCTGTATATATATATATATATATATATATATATATATATATATATATATATATATATATATATATATATATATATATATATATATATATATATTGGCAAAATAGATAAGCTGAACAGACATTTTACAGAAATGGGTTTCGCGAACATAGCTATAACGTTAATACCGTGTTACAATAAAGCTACACGTAACAAGTTAATTGAAACAAGTGAAAACAAAAACAATGAAAAGTGGCTTAACTAATATTCCTACTAAAATAAAGATGTAAAATAACGACCTAAAATTCAAAATGTTGTCCATTTCTCAAAATTACTTTTTCCGAAATAGGTGTGTAAAAGGTATTTAATTGTGATTCTGTGTTGGTGGCTGCTTGCGGAAAAAGTGTTTTGTTAGGTGAATTAAAGGTTTTATTATGTAACAAAAAACACTGTTTCAATAACACTAAAGCCTTGGACTTCCATTGTCTTAATTGGTTAATTGATACACAACGTTTCTGTTAGCGATGTATCTCCAACCGTTTTCAAGTGATAACTAGTTAGTTAGTTATCACTTGAAAACGGTTGGAGATACATCACTAACCGAAACGGTGTGTATCAATTAACAAATAAAGACAATAAAAGTCCAAGCTTTTAGTGTTATTAAAACCATAATATTGTATAACACTTTTAAAGAAAAAAACATATTAACGATATTTTTTTAAATAGTCCTAACTACCCTATTGACTTAGGTATGTGGAATTCTCTATCAACATCCCTGGACCTGGCTGAAGATGTTGGATTTTCTTTAAAATGTTGGTTAACTGCAGCATCTCGTTGTCGATTTTCTTCAACGTACTTCTTAGGTCATAGTTTTTTAAAATTTCCGAATGTAAGCAAATTTGTAACCAGTTTTCGAAAGTCTGTTAGTTTAGGATGCTGCCTTTCAGGAAAATTGTCGAAATACGTTTGCGCAGCTATATTAACATTTCTATTGCTTTGGAAATAACGTTGCAAAATATAAATTTTTTCTTTAAATAATTAACGATTTTACAGAGTTGAAAAAATTTTAATAACGTACCCGAGCTAACTTGATAATGACGCTAGATGACATTCGCCGGAATCAAGGCCAACTGAGAAAATATTTGTTTTTTGAAATAAATAAGGTTATAAACTCTTAAACTATAACATGTTATACATTGTTAAAATCAGAATAAAAAGCACTATTTGGTTGCGTAAAAATCCAATGAAAAAATAAAGTTGATGATGATTCTAAAAACCCGAAACGTACAAAATAAAATTTGACTACTTGGTCATATTCTACAAAAAAAGTTGCTTTGCAAAAGTTTTTACAGATTTGAAAAATTTTCACTTATAAAAAAAATATGGCGGATTTTCGAAAATGCATGTTTCAGGTTTTTTTAAAATTTCTCAAGAACCTGAATAGATAAAACCATGTAGTAAACGGGATTAGCTTACTAACATAATTGTCCAAAACTTTCCCCATTTAACAGGTTTTCTATCTATCGTGGTTTCCAAGAACCCCATACATTCCCCACCAATTTGGGACACACTGTATATATATATATATATATATATATATATATATATATATATATATATATATATATATATATATATATATATATATATATATATATATATATATATATATATATATATTTATATATATTTTATATATATATTTATATATATATATATATATATATATATATATATATATATATATATATATACATCGTTACAAATATATATCCGCGGATACGGATCCCAAGCAGCATCAAAGTAGCAGAAACCGAGTATGGAACTTCGAATAAGTCGTTGTTACGTAAGTATCACTAAAAAGACGACGTTTAAGTTTTTCCTACTTTCATTTAGACTTTTTTGGTAATTCTGTAGTTATTATTACTACAATTTGGAACTTTATAGTTTGAGTACTTCTAGGTAGCTTTTAATGTTTCTGGTACGAGACTGTTACTATGTAAAATAACTTTAAAGTAGCAAAGACTTTAAAGTAAAAGTCCCAGTAATTTTGTCTTATTACTGGTATATCACTTCAAAGGTTTTATTACTTTATGGTAATGTTAAAAGTCACTATGTCATTGCTACTTTTAAATTCCTTCAAAGTTATAGAACTATGTAGTAATATTTAAGGTAAAATTAACTTCCTCGCTACTCACGAAAATAACTTTACAGTAATTTTTACTTCCCACTCTGTCTTGAAATTACCACAAAGTTCCAATTACTTTAAAAATTACTTTAAAGTAAGGGTCACTTTATAGGGACGAAAATATCTAATCTTTGTCGGCATTACTTCTTGGTATTCGAATTTTTGGGCCACACAAAACTTTGTTTTGTTCCCATTTATGTGAAAAAAAAAACATAAAATATATGCCACGCTTTTCCTGTGTAGCAAAAATTTTAAAAAAAGGACATTTTCTTAATGTATCTTTGCAAACAATCTTAAAATACGTGCAGCTCGGACAAAACGCTACAATGCACTTATTAATTATAATTTTAAAGTTCCAAATGGAACGTTATAGTAACAATGGGAACTTTATCTTGGCTTCGGCAACTTTGAGATGGTTTTGTAGTTATCGCGACTATATGGTTGGAAATATCTACAACAAATATTCTACTTAATGGTTATAATGACTTTAAAGTGACAAAATTGTAGTGGCTGCTACTCGCAGTAAAGTGGCAAATCCTCCAAACACGCCTTATGTAGTAAATACCACTTTAAAGTAATTTCTGTAAAAATGCGCCATATTTACTGACAAAATGTAGGACACCATTGCATTTATTTCAATTTCCTAATAGTATTACAATTATGGAATTGTCAAAAAATCACAAAAAACATAAATTAAAGCAAAACTCATATAATTAGTAGAAATGGTAAAAAAACTCTTACCAAATCTATACATTTTTATCTTCGATCTTCTCTCTTCCGCAATCAATCCCATTCATAGTTTTGCTGACGATAGTACCCTCCACTCTAGTATTCAATTTCTTAAGCCACCGTGTAATCCTAATTTCGAAAACAAGCGCAGGTCAATGCAGATATCTCTTTCACAAGACCTCAAACTTATCTTGGATTGGGGCGCCAAAAATCTTGTTCAGTTTAATGCCTCGAAAACACAGTCATGTTCGCTGTCGCGAAAAAAGTCTGCCAATGCTTATCCCTTACATATGAGCGGCCAAGTTCTGCAGAACAAAGAGTCGTTTAATCTTGTCGGCGTTATTTTTTTGAGAATAACCTCAACTGGCACAAATACATTTCATCCATATTCGGCAGCTTCAAAAAGATTGGTTTCTCTTCCGAGCCAGAAAATATTTCTCTTCTTCCAATCTGTACACTCTGTTGTACCCCAAATCAGCCCCCTCTTTAGAATATTGTTCTCATGTCTGGGGAATGGCGTCCCTACAACATTAGCATTCTGGACTCCATTCAAAGAAGGGGCCGTTCGTCTTAATGATGCAACGCTCACATAAAGGCTTCCTCTTCTTGCCCACCGTCGAGCTGTAGGGGATCTGTCGCTCTTCTATGGGTATTTTCACGGCTTTGCTCAGAGGAGTTGGCCAGTACAATTCCCTTTCTGGCAGCTCCCAACAGAGCAACACGTAGTGCAACTTTTATGCATCCTTTTACAGTTCAGTTAGAGAGGCCCCGAACTTCCCGCTTTCTTCGTTCCTTCATCGCTAGAGTGTCAAGTTTTTCCTTCTCCTTCCAATCTCCAAAAATTTAAGTCCCGTGTGAACAAACTCCCCCTCACCACACTGAAGACACCCACGGTACGTTAGTACTTAGGCATTAGCCTTTGTGGACTGTCCCAAGATAAAAAAAAAATTATTGCCTACACGAAAAAAAAAAGTGTTAAAAGATATATTTTAAGAGGGCGGGTTTTTTATGAATCTATCGCCATTACATTTCACAGAAATTTTTTAACCGTTTTGAATTTCTATGTAATCGGAGCTCGTAAATCAGCAAAGTTCTTTTTACCCTACAAGCGATAATATTTACTTAAACATAAAAATATTACTTCCATTATAGTTAAGAAGGCTGAATAACGACGGAAGATGCTATTAAACTCTTTGTAAATATATAAGACAAAGAAAAAGCGAATACGCCAAGTAAAGTAGGCGGGAACAAATCTTATAAAGTAGCGGCTCGGGTAGCGGCGACCACGCCGCTACGTCCCCGCCACGTAGTTGAAACGTAAGTGCGACTTACCGGTATAATTTCCCAAGGTAGTAATTTTTCAAACTATCACCTTCAAAATGTTCCCCTTTTTGGGTCGTAGGCACGTAATGGGACCGTAGCTACGACTTTCCCCGTCTAACCACAATCCCCCAACTTTAGAGTTCCCAACAATAGTCGGGGCCCTGGAGCAACCAGAGTCTATTAATCTAAAGGGGTTATGACATCTCGGAAGGGGGATAAAAAGCCCAAGACGTGAAGGTGTAAAAAGTACGGCTTATGTTGGGGGCCCCTGTCGGAACCTAAAGTTACTAGCATTCTCAGCTGGGGGACAGAGTCCCCACAAGTCAAAGTTTTTATATAAGGTTATTTTTACAGTTGCAAATATTTGTGTACAGATTTGTTATTTTTTGGATACTATACCATAATATCCAATTACTTAGTATATTATATTGAAAAAGACATGTTTTGAAATATAATTCATATTTTTTAGATTTGCCTTTTACAAGTTAAACTTAGCTTATGAAACCTACCTTGCACTGAAAAATTTTTTGTTTGGATTGTGTAGTAGAAGTGGACTCGAGGAACTTGTGTAAGTTAATCTTTCAGTACCAAAAAAAACCGAGACCCAAATTTTTTTTTTTATCTTCAAGGGCTGCCAACAACCAAAAAAAGAAGATCGCCTATTTACACAATGTGCAGCCACTATAACCAACTTTCTGACGAATTGGATATGTTTGTAATGAGTGCCGCACAATAATCTAAAGCGATTAGGACTTTATTGTTTAATAATTTACTGACTAAAAATTAGAGCTAAGTTGAATTTGATTTATTGTTTGGTGTTGTTTGTCATTTGTTTACTCAATTATTGTTATATATAATGCTAAATGTCATATAAATGGATGCATGTTAGAAGTTATGCTAAATAAATAAAAGAACGATTCTTGGTCTTAAATTTAAAAAACCATGCAGAGGTAAATTTAAATATAATGGTCTTCTAACTGTCCGTGCAGTTTAGAATAGGAATGTATATCGTTTTTCTGTAAAAACAGATCATTATTTAATTGTAGCGAGTCTCAAGCTTTTAAAAATTACAAAACATTAAACAATACCTTTCTGAGACACAAATTTTCAATGTACGAAAATGGGACATACTACAATAATTGCATTCGATTTTATAATAGTTTACCCATTTGCATAAAATAAATGGCCACTGTAAGAAATTTTAAAAAATGTGTTTAAGGTGCTGGTAGATATTGAACCTTATAATTTTAAATGAATATTTTTTGAGGATTGTAAACTATTTGCTGCTTTGTTTTTTGACATTATTTCATTTTATGTATGTTTATATTTAATTTTGAAATGAAGATTTGTTTATCATTATTATTATTCTTAATATAGAAATAAACTAAGTAGGTTGATTTTAATGGAAAACAACAAAAAACTAAATACTAAAACTATAAATGAAATTTTTGTGTTTGTATTAACTACGATTTTAATGTTTGAATGATTTTTATGTTTTAGAATATGAAATGTAGTATACCACAAAATATTAATAAATAATACCACTAAGGACTGTGTTCTTTTCTTCCATATCTATTTCAAAATGTAAAAATGCCAGTTGTTTTTTATCCAATTGTTGCAATTGTAAATGTATTGTAGTGTTGTAGTTGTGAAACAAATAAAGTTTTGTTTTGTAGCAATAAACCTGTATTTACATTTTTTTACATAAAATCATTCATTTTATTGCCAAAGTGGAAAATATTGCTATTATTCTGCAATATCAAGATGCTGTATGGTCCGTAAGTAAATAAATAACTAGTTTTTAAAAGTAACATAATTAGTTTTTAAAATAAAATAAATTAAGGATTAATAGACAAGTTTATATATTTATGAAGTAATGCAAAAACACCGTCATAAATTCCTAAAAAGAAAAGTTATTATTCTATGGCTTCCAGTATCTGATCTGGAGTTGGATATTTTATAATCTTACAAAGATCTTCAAGATACCTTGTAAAAGCCCATTTCTGATCCTGCACTTACAGAAAAGCTTCCTTCCCTTGCCCACCGACGGGCTGTGGGGAATCTGTCATTCTTTTATAGGTATTTTCACGGCTTCTGCTTAGAGGAGTTGGCCAGTATAATTCTTTCTCTGGAAGCTCCCAACAGAGCAACACGTAGTGCAACTTTTTTCAGCTAGAGAGGCCCCGAACTTCCCGCTTTTTTCGTTCCTTCATCTCTATGGGACCTGCTACCTGCAGAATTTAAGTCTCTTGTGAATAAACTCCCTCTTACCACACTTCAGACACCCACGGTGCGTTAATACTAGGCCTCAGCCTTCGCGGACTGTTCCAAAATGAAAAAATAATTAAAAACCCCAAACTTCTTTACATGCTCATAAAATTTTATTAACGTCGTAATATAGATGGGTATTATTAAAGAAAAAAAAGGTGTTAATAATTCAATATCGTGTGTTTAAAAATAGAGGAAGTACTTGTAATTATAATAAATTAGCAATCATCAGTATTTTCTACAACATTGTAATTTTTTTCTCATTTTTAAAATATTGAATGTAGTAGGTACCATTGAAAAGGTACGCCATCGTCGTGATGTCCCATTAATTTTTAATTTCAATAATTGAAATACATTTATATTTTTGAAATATAAATTTTGTTCGTCGGAATATAAAAGCAGTTTTTCGTTTTCACCTCAGCATCGATTGCTGCTTGGGATCTTTATTTTCTTACTCAATCAGTGTCGGCGCGCGAGACCTTGAAACAATGGTTGACGTCACGACCGCCCGAGCGACAGGCAGGACATGTTTCGACTTGCATTGCGCGGGTATTACTTTTGTTTTGTTTATTGTTTAGTGTGACACTGGGCCGCGATATATAACGTTTGTGTATAATTTTGGTACAAGAGTTAAAGTAATGTCTACTAAGAAGTTTTCTAGTGTAATTTGGAATTATCTTGAGATAATAATTGATGAATGTGCAAAGAGTAAAATATACTTCGAATGGAATTTAAAAGTTTTGTAAATCTACCTGATCTCCTATTATTTTATCCTATCAATTGAAAATTAATAAGGTAAAAGATCCGCGAGAAAAGTAAGGGATGCGGGTACGATATTTCTTCTCTCTAATAAATTTTACTTAAATTATATATATTATATATATATATATATATATATATATATATATATATATATATATATATATATATATATATTATATATATATATATATATATATAATATATATATATATATATATATATATATATATATATATATATATATATATATATAATATAATATATATATATATATATATATATATATATATATATATATATATATATATATATATATATATATTATATATATATATATATATATATATATATATATATATATATATATATATATATTAAATATATATTTTTTCGGTCCCATCGTGAATTTTTGTTGGAAATACCCTCATAAAAAATCTCTTTAGCCCTTAATATGAATATTAAGTACTCGCCCAAAGCGAAGATTTTCCATTTAAAAAGAACGTAATCTTTTATCCTTTTTTTTATTTCTATAACTCAGCGGCATTTTATGTTATATGAAATTTTCACAAATTATAATTTGTAGTGTTAGTACAGTAAAATTAATTAAAGGCCAAATATCTCGAGAACTGTTGGTCTTAGCGATTCAATTATTGGGACCATTTTTGTAGTAAATTATATTTCCAATAACTTTGTCATTTATCTTTTTTTGTGTAGCTCTTGTCATTTATGAGAAATTGACAGAAAAATTTTAGAATTTTATGAAAAAATTAGGTTTAGTGACCCATACTACCTC
This sequence comes from Listronotus oregonensis, assembly GCA_019359885.1. Lineage (NCBI taxonomy): Eukaryota > Metazoa > Arthropoda > Insecta > Coleoptera > Curculionidae > Listronotus > Listronotus oregonensis. The sequence goes on along the minus strand of JAHBCN010003423.1, from coordinate 19,153 downwards.
GCCGGTGTGGGTTGCGACTTTGCCGCAATGGACACTTTTGTAGAGGCGAGTCATTTTGGCGAGACTATAACATAAAATGCTGCTGAGCTAAATAAATTAAAAAAGATCAAAGTTTACGTGCTTTTTCAATGGAAAATTTTCACACGCTTTGGGCGAGTACTTAATATTAAGGACAGAAACTTTCAGGGATTTTTTTTGCAATTTGCACACCTAATATACAGGGTGCCCGGAAATTCCGTTCGTATATTTTAAGGGGCGATTCTACACAAAAATATATGAAAAAAAGTTCATATGAACATATGTCTGGAAATGCCTCCTAAGGACGTTATAGCCCTTTGAAGATGGTCTTCAAAAACTGGTTTTTATTTTTTATCTCGGGAACCCTGTTAGATAGAGCTATGATATTTGGTATACGAGTTACTCTCGATAAAAGCAATAATCGTCACCAACTTCGTAATTTTTTAGGTAGTAGTTATTTAAAAATAACGTCCGTGGTGGCACTACCCCGTTGTCTAAAAGGTGCTGTGAAATGCAATATTTGCATGTTTCAGTGCCTGGACAACGTTGACGGAACAACTGGGATGAAATGGGTTAAACACCGGAAAACCCGGCACTCACGGTACTTTGGTACTTAGGTCTATATATGTATATATAATCCGTAGGATATAATATACATATATAATAATCCTTCGTGAGCTGTCATAAAGATTAAAAAAAAAAAATGAAATTTTAAGCAGTGGTGCGTGGACAGGGGCGTACCCAATTTAATTTGGCCCTATTTTTTTGTTGTTAGACTTTTTTGACTTTCTAATCTCGAATTAAGATAGCCTGATATTGTTTACATAAAAAAGGTATTCTTGGAAAATTTTGCCAGACTAACAGTTCTCGAGTTAGGGTGATCCGAAGAAAATACTACTTATTACTATCTAAAGTGTATATTAAGAAAGCATTAAAGTTGGGTTTTAACTTCCGTGAGAACAGTCAAACTTAAACCAAATGTTCAAAATGGCTTCCAGCCATATCAATACAACTGTTTAAACGATTTCTCATTGATCCTCTCACTCTTGCAAAAATACCTTGTTTGTTTCGTATGTATTGACAATTTTCTATCACTCGTTGCTCCAATTGTTCTACACTAGTAATAGGCCTTAAAAGACTAAAGCTTTCAGAAAACCCCATAGAAAATAATCTAATGGATTTAGATCTGGGGAACGAGGAGGCCTTAGCGTAGGACCTCCTCGTCCTATCCATCTGTTAGGATAAGTTTGATTTAAATATTCACGAACTAAGATACTAAAGTGGGGCGGGGTTCCGTCGTGCATGACCCAAAATTCTAATGTTAGGATAAGTTTGATTTAAATATTCACGAACTAAGATACTAAAGTGGGGCGGGGTTCCGTCGTGCATGACCCACATTTCTAATCTATCTCCGAGAGGCACATCGTCAAGTAACTCTGGTAGAACATTTTGCAAAAATGCTAAATACGTTTGACCATTGAGTCGTTGGGGCATAACATAAGGTCCTATTAATCGGTCGCCTATAATCCCGGCCCACACATGAATCGAAAATTTATCTTGGAACCGTGCTTCGACTAGCGAAAATTTACAATACCCTCACGTGTTAACCCTGCTTCATCTGTGAATAAAACTCTACGAAGGAACAAGCGATTTTGCGACATTTTCTTTGCATCCATTCACAGAATTGAAATCTTGGTTGTAAGTCTTGGGGCTTAAGTGCTTGCACTCTTTGTAAGTGATAAGGATGGAGAAGTTATTCGTGCAATATTTCACATACGACACTTTTTGGAACATTTTCCTGTAATGCGATTCGCCTTGTACTAGACCCTGGATTAGCGGCAATTTGTTATAAAACTCGTTCCTCCGCCTCTGGGGACCGAGTGGTACGATTTCTTCCACAGTTACTTCGATCGGCAACAAAGGATCCATTTTCCCCAAGTCGTTGGTGCAAACGAATAAATGTTTTTTTACAAGGAATTGGACGATCGGAAAAAGCTTCTTCAGAGAATCGGCGAGCTTCACGGGCATTACCATTTGCCTTGCCGTACATAAAATGCATATCAACCATTTCTAAGAATGAATACTCCGCCATTAAAAAAAAATTATCTTTGGATTTACGATTTGACAATTAAACAGTTGTGACAATTTAATAAGCAAACACAGGCAAAATTTACTTTGATTGTTTCCATGGCACTCAACGCCTACCTTAATGCTTTCTTAATAAAACATACTTTAGATAGTAATAATGTAGTATTTTCTTCGGATCACTCTAACTCGAGAACTGTTAGTCTGGCAAAATTTTTCAAGAATACCTTTTTTATGTAAACAATATAAGGCTATCTTAATTCTAAATTAGAAAGTCAAAAAAGTCCAACGACAAAAAATAGGGCCAAATTAAATTGGGTATGCTCCTGTAAATATATATAAATATATATATATATATATATATTATATATATATATATATATATATATATATATATATATATATATATACATATATAAATATATATAGTTATATAATTTATATATATATATATATATATATATATATATATATATATATATATATATATATATATATATATATATATATATATATATATATATATATATATATATATATATATATATATATATATATATATATATATATATATATATATCCTTAAAAAAATTTCTTCCAAAAAATTTTAATTCCCCTTTTCCCAGACTTTTCATTTTTTTCATATTACTATAAAAAGGGAAAGAAGTTAAACTACCCGTTTGTTTTGTCTTTCAAAGAGATAAGAAGTTGACAGACAGTTAAAGGTTAAAAACTTGTCATAATTACGTTACGTTGAAGTGTTACCATAGAAACGTTTGTAAACCTGATATCCAATAAAAAGGTGTAAAATTAGGATCCGTGTTTTTATACGGGGTGTGACGGAACATTTGGTGTCAGAAGCGGAACGAGGACCTACAAGAAAAGCGAAAGTGATTAAGAATATTTGTATGCCTGTTGGGACCAGACAGCAAACATCAGCTATGGAAGAATTAACTGCACTGATGAAGCAAATGATGGAAGACATGAAGACTAGCCAAGAAGATCTGAAGAAAGAAATGAACACCAGCCAAGAAGATTTGAAGAAAGAAAAAAAGACCAGCCAAGAATCCATGAAAGAAGATCTGAAGAAAGAAATGAAGACCAGCCGAGAAGATCTGAAAAAAGAAATGAAGACCAGTCAAGAAGATCTGAAGAAAGAAATGAAAACTAGCCAAGAATCCATGAGAGAAGATCTAAAAAGAGAAATGAAAACCGGCCTAGAAGATCTGAAGAAAGAAATAAAGACCAGTCAAGAAGATCTGAAGAAAGAAATGAAAACCAGCCAAGAATCCATGAGAGAAGATCTTAAAAGAGAAATGAAAACCAATCAAGAAGAAATGAGGAAAAGTCAAGAAGAAATGAAGACTAATCAAAAAGAAATGAACCGTGAAATCAAAACCTGTCAAGCAGAAACAAGACAACAGATCGAGAGAATTCAAAAAGACATTAAAAAAAGCCAGGAAGAAATGAAACTAGAGCTAAAAGAAAAGATGGTGAAAATTCGAGAACACCTAAAAGGAGAATTTCAACAAAGTCAAGACGAGATGAGAAAACAAATGCTGCTTGAATTAAAACACCAAGGAAGATGTTAAAGAAGAAATAGAAGACATACAACAGACTGTACAGTTAGTTCAAGGCCAATGCAGCAGGAAGTGCAACATTTACAACGACAAATTCAAAAGATAGCTAGTACAGACGTTGTCTCAGAAAGTGGTACCGCAACAATCAATGAAACCACCAACTTTTAGGCAAGGTACCATGGGTCACGTATCTTCAGTTTGAAGTTGCCAACGGTTTACAGGAAAGGCACGAGCTCTAGTACTTGTCTTCGAGGTAAAGCATAGAGGTGTTAAGAATATTCCTAAGAGAAATGTGACTATTGAATCCATTGTGAAGTTCCTGGAAATGAGATACGGTGAAGCCCACAAGGAAGTTAATAAAGCGCAGCTTTAAGGACGAAGACAAAGATACAATGAAAGCCTTCAGGAGTAGAAACTGGATATCGTACGGCTAATTAATTTGACATATCCAGCCCACCCAGAAGAAATTAAACAAGAATTAGCAGTAGGTAGTTTCATTGAAGGCTTACGTGAACCGGATATGAACCAGGCGTTACGAATGGCTAGACTTAAAAAAATATCTGAAGCTCTTGCCTATGCACTCCAATTTGAAACAGCTAAACAAACACCCAGGGGTCAGGCAAGAGTTCGAAGGATAAACTTTAGTCCAGAAAATGGCACTATGACATTTAAAAGAAGAAATAACATCCCATCAACAACAATAATAAGAGCATCCCGGCTGCATAACAACGGCTCCAGCTTGGTAGTACCTGGAAATGTATGCGGTCGGGAATGTGAGATGGTACTAGATACTGGTTCAACACATACCATCGTAAGGCCGAACATCGTGGCCCACTGCAAAATATTCCGTCCAGAAAAAAAATACATTTTGGAATCTGCTAATGAAGAAGTCATACCAATTAAAGGAATACATGAAGCCAGAATAACCTTGGGAACGACAACCTTTATACATGTTGGGTTTGTTGCTGACATAATGAATAAAGTTATCCTTGGCCTTGACATTATGGAACATCAGAAGTTTGTACTTGAACTTCCACAACGAATACTGCGACCCAATAATGAAGAGATTGTAACGAGACCCCCCCGGAAAAATGAAGCATACTTACAGACATTATGGAACATCAGAAGTTTGTACTTGAACTTCCACACGAATACTGCGACCCAATAATGAAGAGATTGTAATGAGACCCCCCCGGAAAAATGAAGCATACTTACAGAAGATGTCATACTACCCCCAAATTCAGAAGTCATTATCCAAACAAGGTGTGAAGACTCAGAAGAAGGTGAAATCCTATTAGTCGAACCAATCGAAAATAGTCCACTATACGCTAAGGGAATTCTACCCGCAAGAACTCTGACGCAAAACAAAAGAAATTCGGTAATTGTCAGAATGATGAACCTAAAGGATTACTCTCAACAAGTCAAAGAGGGTGACAAAATTGGTACCTATCAACCTGCTAATATGATAGTTACCCATACCTTTGCTAAACCTGTAGAACTTGCCTCAAGTAAACCACCTGATGCTCGCAAGACTCGTCATTTCATAAAAAGCCCTGCTAAATCCAGTGCAGGTTACTAAGCTGGAAGCCCTTTTTACCCCACGTTTTCTCCTGAGGATCGGAAAACAGAAGTTCAAAAAATCGAATAAATACGTGATGAAGGCCGATAAAAAAAAACCACCACGAAAGAATTCTTTGGCTAAAAGAGACGAAGGAGAAGTTAATTGGAGAAGCAAAACCAAGACATTATAGAACCATCCCAGAGTCCATGGTTCTCCATGTGGTTAAGAAGAAAGATGGTTCATAGATTTTGTGTTGATTTCCCAGAAGACTTAATGACGTCAAAAAGAAAGACAGTTTTCCATTCCCAAAGAATAGACGATACTCTAGATACGCAGACGGGATCAAAGGGTTTTTCGACTTTAGCCCTTTGAAAAGTGGTTTTGGCAAGTAGAACATCACCCCGAAGAAAAGGGGGAAAAAATCTGCCTTCTCGACGGGAAACCCGGGGACTGTGGCAGTTTAATGTTATGCCATTTGGTCATGCAATGCCCCTGCTACTTTTGAACGATTGATGAATTTACATTACAAAGACTAACTTGGAAAACATGCTTAGATACCTTGATGACATTATTATTTTTAAAAAACCATTTGAGGACCACCAAAAATTCGAAGAGGTGTTTCAGAAGCAAGATATGCCCATCGGGATTTAGTCCGAAAAAAAATGTTCCCCTTTTTCCCAGAAAAAGTTAAATACCTGAACATTTAATTATATATATATATATATATATATATATATATATATATATATATATATATATATATATATATATATATATATATATATTTTATATTTATTTATTTATATAAAAATAATAATTTTTATATATTAAATAATTAATTTTTATTAATATTAAATATTATTTTTTATATAATATATGTAATAATAAATATAAATAAAATTTTATAATTATATATATATAATAAATATTATATAAATTAATAAAATATAATATATATTATAAATATGTAAATATTAAATTATATATAATATTATATATATATAATATAAAATATATAATCATTATTGACAATTTAAAGTGTATAAAATAAGTCTACAACCTTTTCCCAAACTGACGAAAAATGTTTGTAAAGTAAATGTTTTCAAAAAGGTCGGGCATTTATTTGAATAAAAATTTTCTTTAGAAGGTGTTTATTAGCAGTGAAATAACAAAAAAATTAAATTCTTAGTATTCGATAGTATTTAAATTTTTATTTACAACTTATTAGCATTGTCTTTGTAATAAGGATAGTCTTTCAAAGATTGATTAGTTTTGGGCTTGTATGCCTAGATGGCAGGGGACGGCATCGGTGCCCATTCATGAATTTCAAGAATTTTTCTCGAAGGTAAAATCCGGTTTAAGTGGAAGGAGACAGAAGATTGCTATTGGTCTAAATGTAAAAGCCGTCAGATGCCGATGATGCCGATGATGCCTGCCGTTCAAACGTGTTCGACCACTCTTCGATTATTTGTTTTAAAACGTCATTTGACTTGTTTCTTTGCCTTGCAGTTAAATTGTGTTGTGTTATTGTGTGATAAACCTATAACTGCCAGTTTTAAGGATTTTATATAACTAATTTATTGTGCCATTTGTTCCTTTTTTTTTACAAGTTAATAAACTCTAAACAAAGTAAGAAAATTAAGATATTTGTATGTAAAAAAATTAATTTCTTAAAACACTTTCCTAAAGTTATTTTTTTGTATTTTTGTTATGTAAAAAATTTGTCACTTTTACTTTTATGGATATTTAATTATCCATAAATAGTTTTTCTATAAGTATTTATAGGATTTTGGGTCCATCACATCCTTGGAAACAGTAAAAACCTAAAAAATTTATAATTCTTTGTTAAAACCACCTTTTAAATTGACCATGATTATTGCATCGTGTATGTGGATAATAAGAAAACTGGATTTAAAAAGTTTTAATTAAAACAAACATAATTTACGTCTTTATTGGATAAAGTCTAAAATCCATGAATTGGAAAAAAATAACGTTACAAAATGAAATATTCATTAGAAAACCGTCTAAATTGTAAAATTATATTACAAAAGAGGAGAAACGCAAAGTAGTTATATTATTATTATTATAAACAGATATCCGTACAATATTTCAGGTGTTAATGACACGGTAGACGAAATTTTTTTCGATTTAAACGTGCAGAAAATGGATCATTTTGAATTTAAAAAATATCATTTTAGATCAAAAGATATACGAGGAATCGGATAATCACATAAAAAATATGGCATTCCATTTTAAAAAAATATTCAAATGACCCTTAGCAGTTTTATTTGATGTTCAATTATTTTACATTAATCATTTTCGGATTCGGAGGGAAAAATTATATAAGATGGCTATTTCACATTTTTTATAAAAGTACAGGTAGAGTCAAAAAAGCGGCCTGTCTAGTCCTCGTTGGATAACCCTGTATATCTATCTGGGTAGGTGCATCTTAATTAAACAAGTTTATTAATATATTTTTTTTTTTATATATTTTAGATGTCAGGACAGAAATTTCCTATTTTTTGTTTGGAAAGTCCACTGAAGAATCCAAAAAGGAAATTTTGTTTCCCCTGAAAAAAGATCCTAAAAGGTCCGGTGGATAGTAAATTCAGGTGGAAATTTAAGTCTTTATTTATATATTTAACCAAAAAAATTTACAGTTTTGTTGCAGTAAAAATTTAATAGAGCAAAAAGTGGCCCTGATTTGGACTATTTTAAAACTAATCTTAAACAAACTGAAAAAATTAAAAGTAGGTAATATAAATATTTTTATTTTTTTTTATCATTTTTTAAACCAATCTCCTAGTTTTTTTAAAAATCTTTTTTTTTTTAAAATTTTTTTGTTCAGTCATTACATTGAAAATAAATAAATGAATAGAGGTATTTTTTTTTAAATAATAGTAAACATAAAAAAATAATATTCAAAAAAAGGTGGCGGGGTTACAATGCTATTCTCCCTTTTGATGTTTTTTTCCAAAAAATGGTAAAAAAAAGGAGAGACAACTATTTATCAACTTTATCCCCTAATAATACTAATAAAATGTTCAGAAATGGTTAGTTTATTAAAAAAATATTTTATATATTTATGTTTCGGTTTTGATCATACATATTTTCAATTTTTTTTAAACCAAGGGGGGTTTTTAATTTCTAAAAAAAATTTTCCCCCAAATATGTTCTTACGTTACTTTGGAAAAAAGCATCGACAGTTAGATAATTTTTTGTTAAATTTTTTTAAAGATATTTTTTTCCTTGCTGGTTTCTTTTTTTGGCGTTTGATACTAAAAAGGTACAAATAAATAAGTCAAACTTTTTGTCAACATATTTAATAACACAAAACCCGTGTCATATGTCAATTTGTGAGTTAATAGGATACATGTAGCTGATTCTACTTTTTTTTTTTTTAAATTTTTAGTACTGATTATAGTAATAAATGATTTCACTGTAAAAAATTTGCTATACAGGGTGACTCATAAAATAAAGTAGATTTATAAAAAACTGATAAACTTTATGTAAATTTTTTTTATAACAAGTGATATGTGACCAAATTGTGCACATTTAAAAATATTTTAGATTGTACAGGGTGTGTCAAAAAAGTATATGTAACAATAAGTATTTTTTTTTTAATGTAAAAATATGTAAAATTCTACGATTTTTTTGTAACAGGGAGGGTTTCTTGGAGGAATCAAAATCATTGAGCTTGTCATATTCTTCCTTAACAAACTTCCTGCTTACAGGCTTCCACCTAAACATTGTTTTTTGCTGTCCAGTTTCTTTTTTGATAGACAAATATTAGTTATTGCAGATAGTCACTCTTCCAGCATTTACCAAGTAAATTTTGCCCCAGGGCTCAGTACTGACAGCAACACTATTTTGTCTTTATATCAATGATCTTCTCTCAGTCACTTCGAATACCATCCTTTGTTTTGCTGACGATAGTACTTTTTACTATAATATTTAGTTTCTCAAGCCAATCTCTCAGCCTAATTTGGAAAACAACTTCTGGATAATACAGATATCTTTGATACAAGAAACAGTTAAAGGCCTCCAAAACATCATGTTTGTTGATGAGAAAAGGTCTGACAATACTAATCCTTTACTGCAGCCAAGTTCTGCAGAACAAATAATGTTTTTAACCTTGCAGGTATTACCTTTGAGAGTAACCTTATCTGTCATAAACAAAATTGTATCCATAGCCACTACAGCTTCAGAAACGATTAGATTTTTTTTAGTTCGAAAGTATTTTTCTGTTTCTAATCTTTATATTACTCTGTGTATATACCTGATCCCACCTACACCACTTATGTAAATAAGGACCAAGTTACTTGCTGTCCAAATATCTCGGCTATTCAAAGTACTAAGATCTTAAATTTTACCAAGTTCTTTTTGACTTGGAATTTTTTTTACTGATCTATCTGTACTATTTTAAAAACTGGCTGTGCTAGTTATAAAATACCATTAGGTAATAGTTCGATATAGCGGTTTTCGCTATTATAAGAGATTTTCCAAAAAATCTTTTTCAGAGCCTATCTATAGGTCGATTATGACACAAATCTGTGTGCGCGTTTTCCAAAATCCATTTCTACAATTTATTATTAATAAAAACATATTTACGGGACGGTGGAGTGAACAGGGGTGCTGGGTGGGGACAAAACAGTATAAATCCAACGTCAAACACAAGAAAACATTAATACACTGCACTCGGGGCACATGAAAAATGTAAATTAATTTTGAAAAGTATTAAATTTTTCGAAAAACTATCCCACAAATATGAGATATCTCGTCCGCCAGCTGATAACATGAAGTTAGTCATTATGAAAATGACAGTCTTGATAGAAGCAACGTTGCCAAACTTCTTATGAAGAATTAACACCAATTGGCCATCCACCATTTCCATGAGAAACAATGGTATTTTTTGTAGAAATGCCTCCTTCTTTATGTTTAGGTATTTTCCTTTTTTCTCTACAAATTATAATAGGAAGAAGGAATAACTTAATTTTTCATATGAATTTTGTCCTGTATCTTCCTTTTTTTCAGCTATTGAGACTTTCTCACTTCATTTGGCAACATCGCACGACATGGCGATTGTTGTGTTAACTAGTATTTATTTTTATTTTTTTAAACAATTTTTTGGACATTTTTGTAAACAGAAAGTGCGGTGTATACTGTGAAATACTGTTTTTGGGTGTTTAATGTAGGATTTCTACTGTTTCGTCCCCACCCAGCACCCCTATTCACTCCACCGTCCCGTAAGTATGTTTTTATTAATAATAAATTATAGAAATGGATTTTGGAAAACGCGCACACAGATTTGTGTCATAATCGACCTATAGAAAGGCTCTGAAAAAGAATTTTTCGAAAATCTCTTATAATAGCGAAAACCGCTATATCGAAGTATTACCTAACATTATTACAAATAGATCAGTTAAAAACATGCAAAGACAAAAGAACTTTGTGAAAATTTATTAGATCTCAGTACTTTGAGAGACCCAGATTTTTGGATGGAAACCTGGTCCCTATTTTACATAAGTATTTTTGATGAAATTTAAAAAATGCAAAGAGTATACCGGGTGTCCCGGCTCACCCCTATGACTTTTTTATTTTTAAAGAAACAAATATGAAATTTCGTATGTAGGTATTTCACATAAATATTTATTATTTGACGTATCCATCTGTTTTCTATCACTTTGGGTTTACCCGAAAATGACGTTTATTTTGGTTTTTAAATAAGACACCCGGTATATTCCTGCTCATTAAAATAAAAAATGATATTCCGAGTACAATGACACCATATTTGCTATCTTTTGACACATAACCAATTGACAAACCTAACTTCGTTAATTTTGTTGCAATTAATTAAAATATGTATGGGCAATTACACGGAAAATCTGTTATATATTTTTTAAACCATAACGAACTTAAAAGAGGGGGAAAACACGCTGCAACCGTTCGTGTAATATACAAACTGCGTGGGTTAGGCCAGAATTTGACCTGACCTGGTAGGGTAAGGTGGGGCAAGATGACAAGCTTAAGGTAAAAAGAAATAAAAAATAAACTACATATTTTAAAGTTTTTAAAAGTATAATAGAATCATAGAACATTTACTTGATTTTTCATGAACTAATCATAAATTAAAAAACAAATCATTACGGAGAAAATGGAAAATTTTTAAACTTGTTGCAATTTCGTTATCTTGCCCCAATAGTGAGGTAACGAACATATTGGGGCAAGATGACGATTACATGCAAAGATCAGATACTTCTGTTCTCGTAGCTCGTGCAGGCCTCATGCTACCAATGTTCGCATACATCGCACTTTATTACTGTATTCATGCACTTCATTACTGTATATTAATTTCTTTTTAGATTCTGCATGGAATTCTAAGAACTTTGGCTATTTATGTTCATATACCTAAAGTTAATAGTTTTCAAGCTATAAACAATCAAAAATCGAAATTTTTGAACATTGACGGCTTACTGAGCAAAAACAGTTGAAGGTAGAACAAAATGACTTGCACTTCCCTATCTCAACTTTTTAAGAGCTTTATAATGATAATATAAAAAAATATGAATTGAAGGTTAAAAAAATTTAGGATGTTACCTCCATTTTAGCCTCAACTTCACCTCCCATTCACCCTTATTTTTATTCTAGTTGCAGAGTTCTTAAAAAGTTAAGATAGGAAGTGGAAGTCATTTTGGTATATCCTCAACTGTTTTTGCTCAGTCCGTCAAAGTTAAAAAATTCCAATTTTTGACTGTTTATAACTCCAAAACTATTAACTTTCGGTATAGAAACCTAAATAGCCAAAGTTCTTAGAATTTTATGCAGAATCTAGAAATGAAATAATTACAGGATATTTCATTTGAAAAAATACAACTTGACGTGAATGTTTGATGTTGATTTACTACTAAAGTTTTTAGAATTTTTTTTCAAAATTTGTTTTTAACTCCACAGTGTGTCATTTATCCTGGAATACACTGTATATTATAGATCTGTTTGTTAGGAAGAAATATGTTACACGTTTTTTACGTCAGCACTCTTATGGAAAGTGTATTTAAGGACTATATGGGACAAAAAAGTGTAAACTAGAGTACTCTTTTTCTGAATATCAAACAGACCTAACATATCCAAAAATTATGTTTATCTTATTAAAAGATGTAATAGTACTATTTTCCTTATTTTCAGGAAATGCAGATTTGATCCATATTCCTCTCGAACAATTAAATAATAGGTTCATTTGTGGAAGTCATTTCAAAAAAGACTTTATTCTTTCTACAAAATTGTCGAAAACTGCCATTCCAAATCCGTTTACTGAAACAGAATTATCAAGACAGCCAACAGCAGTCACTAAAACGTATTCAAGTGAGAAGTCAGAAGAGCCTCAACCGTCGACTTCTTCCACATCAGAAGTGCGCTGCGAAACACCCATGCAATCTGAATCCAACGCAGCAAATAGTCCACTTCCAAAAACTGAAAGAAACGCAGTCGCTTTCTTAAACATGCCAACCTCCCAGAAACAAAAACGAGGATCATCAGATGAAGATATTTCCAGAAAGAAAACTCTTAGGAAAAAATTATTTATTGCTGAAAGGAAGTTGGTTTCGGCCAATAATAAGTTAAAAAGAAAAACTTATCTAAGTGTTCCTAGGGGTTCAAATCAATTGACTCCCTTTAATAGAGCTTTTGTAAACATGCAGCTCTACCACAAAAAAGGAACTGCTTGGTCATTGGAAGAGAAAAAAGCGACACTGTCTCTTTGGTATAAGTCACCATCAACATATAAATTTATGAGGTCCAAAGGATGTAATCTACCATTCCCATCCACCATTGCATCATGGCTGGGACAATGTCCAGGTTATAATATGCATTTATTTAGAATGCTAAAACTTAAAGTGGATACTATGCCCAAAAAGGACAAAGAATGTGTTCTTTTGTTTGATGAGATGGCAATTAAAAAATTTATAGATTTTTCCAAAAGCAAAGACCTAATTGAAGGGTTTGAAGATTTGGGAGAATTTGGCCGCCGAGCTGTTTGTGCAAAACAAGCTCTCGTAATAATGATGAGAGGCTTGTATTCCAATTGGAAAATACCAATATCCTATTATTTTTCTGAAAATGGCGTTAGGTCCGAATATCTTATTGAAATTTTGAAGAAAAACCTTATGGAACTGGACAAAATTGGTTTAAACCCGGTTTCTATTATATGCGATCAAAGCACAACAAATCAACGAGTTTATAAAGATTTGGGTGTAACTATAGAGCAGCCTTTTTTCTATACAAATAATAATCAATATTTTGCTTTATTTAATCCTCCACATATAATAAAGTGTATAAGAAATAACTTACTTGATGGAACCTTCTTGATTAACGACCAATTGATAAAATTTCAAGATATTAAGGATACATATGAATTAGATAAAAGAAGTGCAACCGGAAGAGCTCTCCCCAAATTAACGGATTCACACTTATACCCAAGCAATTTTCAAAAGATGTCCGTAAAATTAGCTACACAATTATTTAGCCACAGTGTGGCAGCTGCAATAAGAACTGGAATAGATACTGGAGAAATAAAATCAAGTTCTGCAAGTTCCACAGCTGATTTTATTGAGTTATTAGATAATGGATTTGATGCAATAAATAGCAAAAGCCTAGTGGCAGTCAAAAAATGTAATAGAGCTATTTCAGAAAAAAATACTGCTCCTCTTTACGCTATAGATAAAATTAATGAAGTTTTTCAAAAAATTGTGAAAATTACTAACAATGGACAACAAAAAAGGGCTCCTTGTTTTGATTGCATGCTTATAACAACAAATGCTGTCAAAGGTTTGTATGAAAAGCAAAAATCCAAAGGATATTTATTTTTATTAACAGCACGATTAAATCAGGATGTGTTGGAAAATCAGTTTTCAATTTACCGGCAAAGAGGAGGCTATTCCAAAAACCCTACAGTTGGAATGTTTCAAGCAGCATATAAATCCAATCTTATAATGAATTTAATGAAATTAGTTAAGGATTCTAACTGTGAGCCGGATATTTGTGAAAATTTGCTGTGTCCATTAGATTTTAATATTAGTTCAAAAATTGACGAGATGGATACAACTGAAATCGAAAAAGCGAATATTGATAGTACTGATGATAGCACTTTAGATGAAGCTACCACTTCTACAGAAAGTACTAAGAATGAGAAATACTCAGTCACTTTAGAGGATTGCTCTGTGGTCTATTTTGCAGGATATTTATTTAAAAAGTGCTTGGAAAAATTTAAATGTGAACAATGTAAAATTTCACTTGGTAGTGACACTAATTTAAGTAGTGAGGCAGATATCTTATTGTTTTATAAACATTATAACATAAATAACCCTGTGGCATTAAAAAAACCTAGTCAATTATTAAGTAATGTTTCTAGTATTGCCATGAAATGTTTTGCAAAAACAATTTCCTTTAAAACTTCTTAAAGAAATTAACAGCAAAGTGCCTGTTTTCTTTAAAGATCAAGATCCATGTATAGCTCATAAGGATTACATATTGGATTTATTAATAAGAGTACTGATATTTAAACAATGTAAAAGTATTCTTCTTCTATTAAAAGAATTAACACATGCAAAAATTCCTCAAAAATTAACCATTTTAAAAAATATTTAAGTTTTTGGCTTTTTTTGAGTTAAAGTTTATCTTTAATGTATTTTTTTTCTGTTAGCTTTTTTATTGTTTTTTTCTTTTTTAAATTGATTATGCAGTTAAGACTATTTTTTGTACAAGTTTATTATTAATTATAATAAATTACAATATTTAATAGACATATGCTGTATTTTTATTTTTTTAAAAATTGTGTCTTTATTTTGGGACAGTAAGATCAACCACTCATAATACCGTACTATGCTAATGCAAAATAATTCACCTTATCCTCTCATTTAAACATGTGATAACGTCCGAAAAAAGATTTTTTGCCAAACAAAAAAACAAAAATAGTATATAAACATATCTCCAAAATTGCCCCATTTTTAAGATGTATAGTGTGAAAAACATTTTTAAAATAAAGATTTTTGTTTATTTTTAAATAAAACTAATACAGCTAGAACAATGACTAAAATACAGTTTCTAGTGATAAACTTTCGTTATCATTATGGGCCTGTCGCCTATATAGTTAGCAGCAATTTTATTTATTTTTTAGCATTGTTATTTGTTTTAACTTTTTGGAATAAATATTTTAATATTTTGGTATGTGGTAATTTTTCTCCTTAATTGTACATAACACGATAGCAGTTTCCAAGAAATTTTAAATTTGTTTGATGGACAATTTTCAAAAACAACAGTTATTTTTGCAAAAAAAACTTTTATATTGGCTTTATTTACACCTTAAACATTTTCTGTACCAATCAGAACTTTTATGAATTTTAAATATTACTCTTTTTGCACCAGAACTAACCTCCAAGTAAAAAATAAAAATATCTAATGTATATGTTATCGAGTTAATTGAAAAGCACCATTTTTTTTATTGTCAACAAAGCCGAGAATAAGTATACGACGTTAAAATTACCAAAAAAGTTTCAATGAAATAATAATTAAAAACTAAAAAAATTGCCCAAAACTACGCCACTGAACTATAATCGTAACAAAAGATTGTTATTAGAAAGTGTATTTCGGTCAGTTTTTTCAGAGTACAAAGTTTAAAATCGAAACACTATTTGAAATTTAAAAAAAATCAATTCCATTAAAACAAATCCATTTTAAAGTTATGTAGGTATATGATTGTGTCAAACACGAAAATCCATCATTCCCTGAAATAATCAATCAGTACATGTATGGCCGGCAAACAGTGTAAAGACCTTATTTGACTTACAAGAACTGACCACTCACTCATTCCCTGTAATGCCTGAGCGCAAATAATAAATTGAAAATTATTATTATTCTGTTTTTTTCCAAAATGGAATCAGGCATTACAGGAAATGACTGTATAGTTGATTATATACTGTAATAATAAGGCTATTGAACTGTTTTCCGGAAATATGTAACGACTATACTCTGGCTGTTTTCAATTGAGAAAATACCGGAACAAAAAATTCAAACTTTGTTAAGTAAGCATAGATACTTACATTACTTAATAGGTGTTTTTCTTAATCGAAAATTAGCAGAGTATAGACATTTTAGGAGATAACGGATTTTAGTGTTAACGCCGAAATATTATTTGATATATTTTTTGTTTTCAGACCCTAGACTTGCATTAAGCGATGTCTTATGTTTTTCAAATACCTTGTATAATACTTAAATTTATATATATATATATATATATATATATATATATATATATATATATATATATATATATATATATATATATATATATATATATTTATAATTATAATATTAACTTTAATTGAAGGTCTAGACTCTATAGGTATCTCAAATCTAAACAAATCGATATTTCATTCAAGAAAAGAGATTCAAAAGTATGCGTTGGGTGGCAGCATATGCCGACCAGCCCGGCTGTTAGACCATCCTTATTACAAAGACAATGTTATTAGGAAGTAAAGTAGAAGCACATACAGATGCCCTGCATCTAGGTGCTATACATAATTAAATAACAATTTAACGTGCACTATAGTACTTGAAATCTTAAATATATATATATATATATATATATATATATATATATATATATATATATATATATATATATATATATATATATATATATATATATATATATATATAAAGGGTGATTCATGAGGAAATGTCAATACTTTAGGTACGTACTTAGGGTCCAAAAATAAACCTAAAAGTCCATACAAATATGGGTAAGCAAAGCCTTCGTTTCCGAGATACAGGGTGTTCACCACAGAGCTGACGTGCTTAGAAGTAAATGGTGGAATTTTTAAAAATTATAAAACCTAGCTTATGCTTTGCCAAACATAATTTAAGAACAATAATTATATTGAAAATTAAAATACATATTCTTTAATTATACATTTTGTTTTATTTATTTTTTTAAATTTTGCTATAATAAAATCAGATGCGTCGTAATTTTTTTAAATTCAAATATCTCGAAAACGGTTGCTCATATCAACTTTTAACAAGTACACCTTTTTGACGTAAAAATGACAAGACAATTATTTAATTTACTCAAAAATGTAATACAGGGCTGTACCAAAAAGTTGTGATTGTTAAAAATAGCAAAAAGACGTGTAGGTGGCGCCCTCTACAAGTAAGAGGCGTAATAAGATTAGATTCGAATCCGTCATATCAAAAACCCCCGAATACCAAATTTTAATCCAATATTTACATTATCATAGATTTTATTTTAAAAATAGAAAAATTAAATAAAAATTTTAACACCCTGTATTTTTTTGGAGGGTTTTTTACCTGAAAAACCTTTTACCTGAAACATCTTTTTTTTTACACATTTTTTTACCCAAGTTTTTTTTACTGAGTGATCTTTTAAACCTAAGTCCTTTGATGTGCTACTTACCGTCTATCTTTGTTCTGGTTGTTATGCTAAACGAACTTGTACCAGTTGATTTTTGCGGAAAGTAGTATACTATCAAAAATATATATACTCCTTGATTATTTACCCTGGTAAAACCCCATATAACTCCTTAACGGCCTGGTTCGAAGTATCGATACCAGACGGCGTTGGTGTAGAATTTTCGTACTTAGACACATGGACACTGCAAGCGCTAATACCGCTATTCCGAAGCTTAGGAATCTACTTACTATGAACAGAGATTACGTTCGCTGCTTAGTACTAAAAATGACCGTAATATGGTGCAGACATTGTCGCACAACATAAATAATATACTAATATGCTATTTATTTATTATTGTAAATGGGGTGTGTTAAAAAAACTATTATATTAGACATTTTTAAATAATACAGTAAACTATTGCCATTATTATACAATAAATAAAATATATATATATATATATATATATATATATATATATATATATATATATATATATATATATATATATATAATATATATATTATATATATATATATATATATATATATATATATATATATATATATATATATATATATATATATATGAGTAGTCGTACATATTTTTCAAATGGAAAAAAAAAATGTATTTGGTTTAGCCCAATTTTTTAAGGGCCCCCAACAAGGACAAAGTTAATTTTTTTAAAAGACTCCCTATTTTGTTTTTACATAAAAAAAATTTAGGGCATTTTTTTCTTAATTTTCATATCCCCTATATTAATTGTTTACAGATAATCTTATTTAAATACAAATTTAGAGTGAAAAAATCCGCTTATCTCTTAATGTTGTTTTACGTTTCTATGGTTTTAGCGGTTTTTGTAGAGTGACAGAACAGCCATAGTAATAATTAAAAAGTAATAAGATATCACATGACGAGTAGAAATAGGTAAAACCTTAGGCAAGAAAAAAAGGATTACAACATTTTTCTTACAAATTAATATAATTGTCGTTTTGACATTTTTATTAATCTCTATAGCATATGTGGTTATTATGCAACTCTCAAAAACCGCTGAAACCATAGAAACGTAAAACAACATTAATAGATGAGCGGATTTTTCTCTTCTAAATTTGTATTTAAATGAGAATATCTCGTAAACACTTGAATATTGGGATATGATATGCTGAATAAAAAATATCTAGAATTTTATGCAGAAAACAAAAATATAGGGAGTCATTTAAAAAAATAAACTTTGTTCTTGTACGGAGTTTTTGATACACCCTGTATACATAACGATGTTCGCAAAATATAGAGCAGCAAAAACCAAAAAATTTTTGTATAAAACATTTTTTTCCAATTTGAATATTTAAAGCATTAAACTGGGGGTCTCACTTCACAGACTTACCCCTGTATAAATATAAATATATATATATATATATATATATATATATATATATATATATATATATATAT
>JAHBCN010003422.1:193004-211585 GCA_019359885.1 Listronotus oregonensis | reverse complement strand
TACCAGATTTGACCAGACCTGATTTTTTCTTATGGGAATGTTTAAAGGCTGGGATTTTTAAAAATAGATCTCAAACGCTACAAATTTTATAAGACAAGATTACTTGAGAAATCGAAGCAATAAACGAGGATATGGTTCTACGAGTTACAGAGAATTTTCAATCACGACTTCAGGAATGTTTAGAAAAACTTGGTGGTTATTTAAAAAGCAATATTTTCAAAACATATTTTTTGTTGTAAAACTGCATTATATGTGTATTAAAAATATATGTTTTGAGCCTGGTCGTTTTATTAGTATATCCATAAAAGAACTCCAAAAACCGTCAATACCCACTGCGCCACCCGGTATATTAACCTCCACCCCTGTGACCCCCCTTCCTTTTATTGTATTAACTGTAACTTTATTAGTTTTAGTAGATTAATATAATTTCGGGCAATTCTTACAGGACCTCAACTGAAAGGGTTTTTTATATTAAAGAAAATTAATTATCTCTCTTAGTAAAGCAGTTTAAACCAATCTTTTTTCTACGGACATAATTTTAAAAATATTATGCTAACCTCTCTTGTTAAATCGTATTTTCTAGCTTTATTTTGCCTCTTTTTCTTCGTGTACTGTTGCTAAGAAATGCTGTTTTCAATTAATTACAGTTTAATATTTTATATACAAATGTAAGTACACCAAAAGATGCTAGATAACTCAGTACTTACTAACAACAAATAAAAAAATATTTAATTATAATAACTTTTATAAACAAACAAGACATGGACCAACTAAAACTATTATAAAATTATTGTATCCATTAAACTGTAAAATCTTTTCAGCTTCTTAAAGATGTTATTAAAATTCCATTGAATTAATTATTAGTTTTCCTATAATGGTATTTTAAAAACAAAATTGTGTTTTAATGAAAGCTCAGGAGGATGGTAATAATTTGCACTTTCTTTTTGTTCCGGAGATTAAATTTTGCTACCATATTTTTTCTTATAATACCAACTATAAATTAAATAATTACTAGGCTGCTCTAACTTTTCTTTTTATTATTATTTATCATACCAAGAAAAAGTCTTGTTGCTTTTCTAATAATTAAATTATAAGGTTAAATTATCTTTTACAATAAAATGGGTTATTGATATTTGGTGTTAAATAATTTAAATACGATATTTTAAGGTTTACAAAAATAATAATTTCTAACAGGATTATTAAAGAAATGTTTCTCCTTAACATATCTAGTATAAATTTTAATGAGGACTGTTTTGGAAGTCCAGATGTGTCAATAAATTTATTTAAAATTTGCAGGTCTACGAAATTTAATTTGTTATTAGTTTTTTTGCTCTATTTAATCTATTGATCATTTTGTCACTGTGTCATTGTATTCTAAGCAGAGTGTTTAAATGTCCGTTTTCTTCCTAAGCTATCTATCATAATGTTCTATTTTTCATTTAGTAATAATAAGTAATAGGAGCGCCTGCGAAAATAAATAAGGGTTCTAAGGTTATAGTTAAAATTTAATAAAATATACTAAATGAGTAGTTCTCCGAAAAAGGGTAATTTTATAATCCACCACCTGGGACTTAAACAATAAAAAAACCAACTAATATTTTTTTGTCAGAAAACTTCGAAAAAATTGTAATTTCTATTATATTGACAAGACAAGTTTTAAAATAAAGCAGAAATTTTATATAAATATAGCACTTTCACTAAAACAACAGTTTGCAACACACTGTTGCAAACTGAGAAACGAACACCTGAAAAATAAACTTGTGGAGTTTGTGAAAACAAATACGTTTTTTTATTTTTTAGCCAGTTGCAGTCTGGTTTCCAAATCTATTGTCAGCTTTCTGAAACTATCTTGGGTTATCATTTGGTCAATAGATGTCGCTATTCGATGGGTAAATTCTCTCTTTTTGATAGATCTTACTCTGCCTCCCCTAACACGCAGGTGGTTTAATGGATATCATGAAAGAAGGTAATTATAAAACGTGTTTTACTCTGATTCTTTGTAGGTGGTCATTTAAAAATATTATTTCCCTGAAGATCAATTCTAAGGTAAGTCACATTTTTGCTGCTTTGTTTTTTGTTTTTATCAAGTCAGTTATTATTTATTATTATTATTAGTTGGTAAGAGACAAGGAATTTCCGTAAAGCTCAACTTCGGAAAGAACCACATTCACGGATATAAAACTCCTATTGAAGTTAAACTATTGTTTTTGAACACAGATAGTTTACCCATTTTTTAGATATAGCTAGTACATCTACAAATAAAAAAAAATATATCATGAAAAACAAACACAAAGACAAAGAGCGGCGCTATGAAGAAGTTGAAAGAAGTGATCCTGAATGATATAAAGTTAAAAAGAGAAAGGAAAGAGAAAGGTATTATGCTCGTTGAGGAGTAAAAAAACTAAGAGAAAAATAAGAAATGACAGATAATAAAAAGTGGGCAAGAAGGAAGATGTAGATGAGTTTTCTCTAACTAAACTTGCTAGTGTTTTTAAAATTTGTATACAGTAACGGCCATTAAATTTTGGGCAATTCTTTTTCCCTGTCGTAAAATGGGCTTATGCCACCTTCTACTAAAAATAAATACTTGTTGAAAAACCTAATAAAGAAACAGGTGTCCGTTATCAGTGTCCAAAAATATTTTTTAAAATGCCAAACTTATTAAATAGTATTAATTATTCATTATATTAGCTGAAAGGTTGACCAGAAGAGGATGTGGCGGAAGAGCTTAACATCCCAAAGAGTACTATTCATTTTGTTCAAAAAATGGCAGGAAACACACTTCTTTGAGAAAAGAGCTGGAAGTGGTCGCCCAAAACCAACGAATAAAGAACAAAACAATTATTTAGTTAATGTTTTGAGAAACCAACCATTTAAGTCTGTAGGTACAGCAAAAACGGAAAGCAATTACCCAGCATCGGTTAGAACGGCACGGCGAAGAATAAGGCAAATATCCGAATTACGCTACCACCCAGCAGCCTTAAAAACGTTTTTAACAAATGCAAATAAAGAACAACGCGTTAAATTTGCTCTACAATTTTACTTGGATACTTCGATTTTTTGCGAAAATATAATATTCACCGATGAAAAAGTGTTTCAGTCGTGCTACAATGGGATACTTAAGGTATACAGGCATCAAGGAACAAAATTTGATGAAAAATATACCCAAAAGGTCAGAAGTGGTGGGAGATTTTTGGTAAGTGTTTGAGAGTGGCTGAGTGTACAAGGACTTGGTGTAGGTTATTTTATCGAAGAAAGGTTCAATGTGGAGGTATATATAGATCTAATACAGAGAATATCATGCTTCCTTCTGTACTGGATCGATTTCCGGACAGAAATTTAATCTTTCAGCAAGATAAGTGTCCCGTTCATACGGCTCGGCGAGTCTCAAATAAAATATTAAATTTGTTTGGAGGGATATTTAAGTCTGTTTAAATTTATTAAATTGTGAATTAATTTATTAATTTGTTAGTTTTTATAAAATATAAATATTTTCTTTTACCCTTGCTTTATTTATAGTAATTAAAATTAAAACAAGGTAAAAAAGAGCGATTTACAAAAATTGACAAAAAAGTCAAAATTTGACAAATTCTTTGCCCAAGATTTAATGGCTGTCACTGTACCTACATATTTTTTCTCCAAAGCTATTAACGTTCTAGTTGCTAGCTTCGCAACCTAGGAGTTTTAGAGAACTTTAAATCTTCGGTTTTCATAAAAAATTAGCAATATTACATTTAAAAAGTTGGTAAGTTCAATTTAGATCCCCTCCCCCAAAAATGTCCCTACAGCTCTGGCTGTTATTTCATAAAAACAAGAGATAAATAAGAATCCGTTTTCTCGTCTGTTGTGGAAATAAATACAATATATTTCTACAAATTAGGATTTTTTTCGTTATTGGTTGGGTTGGTTGGTTTTGACCACAAATAAAAGGAAACAAAACTTACATATGGTAAATAATTATGTTATTGTTTATACTGAAGATAAGTTTGGAATTCTGACTTCTTTTTGCCACTTTTAAACAATTTATTTTTAGTTTAGTCTAGCATAATTTAAAAACTATCGCATTAAAACAAAAAACCAATAAGCAAAGGATAATTAGGAAAGTATTTTGCTAAAAATTATATTTTTAAAATAACTTCCGTTCTCTTTTTACAAGTAACTTTGTATGATAAACGACTACTTGAAAATAATTTTTACAAACATACTTTAATGCTCGAATGAAAAGTGAATATGCATAAACGCTTAAAACAAAAACTCCGTGTAAAATTATTAATTTAAATTTGGTCTAATTTGAAAGTTGTTACAACCCACAATAAGAAGATACAAAATCATTCCTCCTACACTTTCACTTTGCGGTTTTAACGGGACAATTATACAAATATCACTTTACATAGACTTTCAGACTGTCATAAAAACTACGGTCCTTATGTTGGGATTACTGCTACTGTTTTAAACTTCGGGATGATTAGACAATGGAAATAAAATGCTAATGATTCAAAAGATGTTCCTTCTTCTATTTTTTACGGGTATACACTTTGATTACCTTTACCTTTAAATGGATGTTTTATGAGGGTGCTTTGTCAATCAAAAGAACGTAATATACAGGGTGTCCCAGAATATGTGGGCAATCTCTCGGAATTTAATAGAAAACCTAAAAATATTATGACAAGTTCCCATAAACTTTCGTCTACGACCCTCCCCTACGAAAATACAGGTACATAACGGACGCCCGTGGAAATCGTTTTTTTTTTTAATAACTTTTAAAATACTGGGCGTAATTTAATATTTTTTTTTAAATAAAGGTTGGAAAATAAGTCTTCTTAAAAAAAAAAAAAAACCCATTAAATAATATTTAGCTTATTTAGTTTGCCAGGGACGGACTAGCTTTGACCCAATAATAGCAACTTTTTTAACACCCTGTATGATAAAGGCTTAGCAATAATATTTTTGGATCGCTTTAACCTTAAACTAAAAAAAGTATTCTTGATTATCATCGATAAAATCAACTGTTTACGAGAAATAAAATATTATTTATGGTTGGTAAAGTTTTTTACATTAAACAGGCTGCATTTTAATTAAACGTCAATATTTAGGAAGGCAATTTTTGGGTCCATTTTAAATATGAACGTATGTCCTAAACGTCTTAACAGATACAGGGTGGTAAAATTTTCAAAAATAAATCATTTATTAATGATATCTGTAATACCACTTTAGATATTTTAATGAAATTTAGCATACATATACTATGTATCAAGAAAATTTTTTTAGTGGACCATATTTTTTTTATTTCGACCAGTGGCGTTCGTACGAAATATGATCTGCCTAGTGGCAGATATTAATGGTACGCCACTGATTTTTCCTAAAAATCAAAAATATTTTTGAATTCCAGCATAATTTTTTAGTAAAGTTGATAACATGATTTTTCCAATTCTATGCACGGTTTTCGCTTAAAGAAATAAAAACCGTTTAATAATAATAATAATAATAATAATCATTTATTTTTCCAGAGACATTTACAATAAATGTATGGATTTCGTCAATAGATACAAAAAATATTACATTTTCTAAATACAAACACGCAGTACACTTGATAGTATATAAACACAAACTTTAAAAACCAACTTTAACAATAAGGATATAAAAAATATACAAAATTTACATTAAAAAATAATTAATCATGCCGAGAAATACTCATCCAAACTATAACTTTCCAAACTTATCAAGTAAGGTTTGATTTGTTTTTTAAACTCGTGAAGATTTTTAGCATCTTTAATATATACGGGCAGTTTATTAAATACTTTAATCCCCAAGTATTCTGGCGACTTTTTTGTTACGTTTAATCGCCCGAATGGAACTCGCAGACTGTCCCCAGATCGGGTGAAATGACTATGCACATCACTGGCTTTAGGTATTCCTGTAATATTCAGAAAGATATATTTTGACAGTTCGTATGTTAAAATCCCCGGAAGAGTAAGTATACCCAGATCTTTAAACCGCGACCTGCAGCTTGTCCTCGGAGTGATTCCCAGAATGCATCTTAAAATGCGTTTCTGTACAGTGAAAACTGACTGAGCAGCCGGCGAAGAGCCCCAAAACACTATGCCATAAGAAATACGTGATGCAATGTATGCATTATAAACTGAAAGAATTTCCCTAGAGGATACTACAGTTTTAAGATTTCTAATTAAATAACATAATTGATTTAATTTAGAGCAAAAGTGAATTACAGTGTTCTTCTTTCCAGTTAAAGATTCTGATCCAAGGTCAAGCCTAAAAATTTGGTAGAATCTTTGATCTTACAATAGCATCATTGTTTATTTTAATATTAAGGTCCAAACATTGTTTATTTTGCGGGACATGAAATCTAAGATATGTTGTCTTAGAGTATTCAAATGCAAAGTATTTTCACAAAACCACTCATACAGTCTGCACATACCCGCATTACAGGAATCCTCCAGACCTTGCCGGCAGGCGCCGATGTTATAAAAGTTGAATCATCCGCGTACAAAGACATTGACCAATCTGCATTTACCGCCGAGGTTAAAGTCATTAATATAACATATAAATAAGACGGGCCCCAAGACGGACCCCTGAGGAACCCCCATATCAATTCTCTCAATAACATCAGAATGTCCCCCATCAGAGACTGACACAAACTGTCTTCTGTTTTTTAAAAAGTGCACAGCCAGTCCAGTGCTAGACCTCTAACGCCATAGGACTCCCATTTTTTGCACAAAAGCAGCTCAAGGTCAACACAGTCAAATGCCCTGCTAAGATCGCAAAAAGCTCCAGCAGGGCACTCACCCGCTATCCAAGTACTTTACCAATTCACGATAAAGGTGGTGGATTGCAAACATGGTAGAACTATTTCTACGAAAACCAAACTGAGTAGGGTGTTAAAACATTATGTTTGTGGAGAAAAAGGCTCGAGTCTTTTCAAAAATGCATATTCAAATAGCTTGGAGAAAACCGATATTAATGCAACAGGCCTATAATTCTCTACATTCAATGTATCTCCCTTTTTTTAAAATGGGAATAATTTTTATTTAATTTTAGGATTTGAGGAATTTACCTTGTTGAAAGCTAAGGTTTAGTATATATGTCAAGACACCAGCCAACGGCTCAATCACTCGCCTTAAAATTGCACCCGAAACTTCGTCAAATCCGTGCGAATATTTATTTTTAATTTTTCGCCTTTACCAGGGATAATTCGTCTCCAACAAATGGAGATAAAAACAGGCTGTTCTTGGACATATTTGCAAGAGGTGTTATACTTCTTTTCTTGCACCTATTTTGTTAACAATTTTAAGCGGAGCATTTTTAAAAACTATTAAAAATATTATTAGGGATATTTTTTGGGATTTTTCTCCAAATACCCATTTATGGAAATCTCTGGATTGCTACGCTTTATTCACTTTTCTTAGTTATCTCGCCAACTACTTTCCATGCTTCCCTCTAAACTATTTTCTGCCTTTTCAATACGATCTCCAAAAAACGTTTTTTTTGTTGTATTAACCAAAGTTCTATGACGGCTTTTGGCCAACAAATATTGTTTTTTAAGTACTGGTTGAAATTTACTAAGCTGATAAAGGTTTTTAGCTGCGCACTGGACTGCTACTATATTATTAACCCAACTTTTTTTCTTCTTGTGATTATGCGAAAAAATCTTTTACTGGAAAGTTCTTATTAAAGTAGTACAAAAATATATCTCATGAAATCTATTAAAAGCACTGTCTGTATCACCCTCCCCAAAGACAGCCTGCCAGTTCTCATTATCCAGGTCTTGGTAAAAGGCCTTATGATTTTGATCAGAAAAAAACATCTCTTAGTGACATTTCTTGGCCCATCCAAAGCAAGTAAATTACCCAATTTTATGTTAATGGATCTGTGATCTGAGATATTATTATCTGAGACCACACAATCCAATTCAATACCACAGAATAGACATGGTCAAGGGTGTAGCACCCTCTGGTGTGGGCATTAGAACACTATTTGCAAGATTATAGCTACTCAAAATATCACATAAGATGCTATAAAAACGACTGTCCCTTTCAAAATCTATATTAAAATCTCCATTTAAAATTATTTCCCGACATGGACTATAAATATTGTCTAAAACTAATACAAGTTTATCACAGAAATTGACAAAATCTGCATAATCATAACAATATCGAAAAAGAATATCACCATGCAGAGAAATATCTAGATTTAATTTTTCCAGGTCAGACTTAGTGATTAAATCTGCTTATAATTTTTTTAGTTTGATGCACGATTTTCACCTAGAAAAATTAAATATAGATATTTCTCTACATGGTGATATTTTTTACCGATATTGTTATGATCACGCAGAGAAATGGTTATTATTTTTTTAAGCGAAAACCGTGCATCGGATCAAAAAAAAATCAAGTAATTAACTTTGCTTAGAAATAGATAGGTCAAATTCCGTACGAACGCCACTGCTGAAAATAAAAAAATTTGGTACACTTAAAAATGCTTCTTAATACATAGTACATGTATGCCAAATTTCATTAAAATATCTAAAGTGGTATTACAGATATTAATAATACTTTTTTAAAATTTTACCACCCTGTATCTCAAAAGATTTAGACCTTTAGGACATACGTTTATATAAAACTTTCTTTTTAAAATGGACCCAAAAATTGCTTTCTTAAATATTAACGTTCAATTTAAAAACACCTTGTGTAATGTAAAAAACTTTACCAACCATAATATTTTATTTCTCGTAAACAGTTAATTTTATCGATGTCAATCAAGAATACGTTTTTTTAATTTAAGATTGAAGCCATCCAAAATAAATATTGCTAAGCCCTTATCATACAGGATGTTAAAAAATTGCTATTATTGTGTCAGAGCTAGTTCGTCCCTGGCAAACTAAATAAGCTAAATATGATTTAATGGGTTTATTTTAAAAATACTTACCTTGTAACCTTCATTTTAAAAGAATATTAAATTTCGCCTAGTATTTTAAAAGTTATTTGTTTTGTTTTCTATTAGATTCCGAGAGATTGCCCGCATATTCTGGGACACCTATATATCATACATTAAAAGTCGACAAAAAAATTAAGGTGCATAATATTTGGACCATGCTAAGCACTTTGTAACGATTTTTAAGAAACACCGATACAATTTACATTTGTATATTATTTTATACGTGTAGATATTTACATACAATTTTAAGAAATGTATTATCTTTTAATTCCAAGGGATGATAAGAGATCGAACATTTATTTGAAATAACACCGATGCGTCACGGTTTTATACGGGGCTTGCCATATGGAGACCGTGACGTGTCAAATGTTGTTCTTACAGCGTTCGATCTCTACTAACCAGTTACTTTTTATGACCAATAAGATTTCGAGAGATTGCCCACATATTCTGGGACACCCTGTATATTTAGAAAGCGCTTTCAAAAACAAGTTCAACGATATGTAACAGTATGGGTCTGTGTCGCAACGTTTCGGGTTTAATAAAGTTTTTCTTTAACTTTTGACCTATTTGTAAATTAATACAAATACGGTAAATATTCCTTTTTTTAAGTTTGTTTACGTAAAAAAAATTACAGAAGCTTATTTTATCTATATTAGCAGGCAATTTATTTTAAATTTTGTAATACGTTACAGTGTTGCCATGTTTTTTGTCTATGGTAAAAGTTTTTTGAGTTTTTTGGTTGCAATCCCCCTGTATATAATATCAAATCTATGTAAAGAATTAAAGACCTTTTGCACGATGTATAACAACATGGGCAGGCGAGTCACCGTTTCGAACTTATGAATAATTGTCTTCAGGAAAAGTATTTTTCTTTTTCCAAACATACTACACCTTGTATACTTAAAATTATAAATTAATTTAGAGGATTTTGTTAACTCATCTTAAACCAAATATATTGTATTGATTTATAATATTAAGTATACAGGGTGTAGTGTGGTTACAAAAAGAAAAATATTACTTTTCCTGAAGACAATCATCCATAGGTTCGAAATGGTGACTTGCAGGCCTATGTTGTTATACATCGTTTTTTTAATTCTTTATTTAGATTTTTTATTATTTACAGGGGTTTGCATTTAAAAAATTCAAGAAATTTGGGCAAAACATGACAACACTAATTTATTTTTTAATCTTAAACAAGCCTACAAACGTATATAAAATAAGCTTTTGTAATTTTATTTACGTGAACAATTAAAAAAAAAAGAATATTTACCGTTTCTTTATTAATTTACGGATAGATCAAAAATTAAAGAAAAACGTCAATAAATCCGTAACGTTGCGAGACAGACCCATATTGTTATAAATATATAATAAAATATAGGGTGTCCAATTTAAAATAAGGAGTGAACACCGGTGGCCAACACAATAAACACCCTGTATATGTGAAAGTGGAATTAATTAAAAGCATACATTTATTCAAGAAAGTTATATCCAAACTTTTTTTTCAAAAGTCTGCAGTTTCTGAGAAAATGTATAGGACCCTAATAAAATGCCCACCCTGTACCAGTTCCCATTTAAAATATTTTGGAATTTCACACCAGAAAATGGCTTTAAAAATAAGGAGTAAAATATTCGACATTTCTAAAAGAATAAAAGTTTTTATTTTTTAATACCAGTAGGTATACAGAAATAAACCCTCTTAATGGTGCAAATTATTTAAAAAAAATATCCTTCGTAACAAACTTGCGCTGAATTTAGAAAAAAATATTCCTACGCCACCATTTTAATATTTAATAGCATTTTGCGATATAAGTCCCATGTCACAGCCTATAAAAATATACAATATCTTATTTAAAATTACTGACATGGATTCCCTTGCAGCAAAAACCAAAAGTAATATTCAATGTCTGGTTAAATGACACGTTTCCTACTTACTCCCCAAACATGCATCTTAAATTTCAAAAAACCTTCTTGTACAGTACGATGACAAACTATGTGCAATACTTTCATTGACACCCGCTATAATAGTTAAAAGTATTATCCTATTATTATGTAAAAAAATTATATAAAAAAATATATTTTGAAAAAAAAAATGTTTATTTTAAAAAAGAGCATAATATGTTCCTGAAACAGCTCCAAATATTGCTAAAATTATAAATAAAATATCCTTAATCAATATCCAATAAAATCTTCCAAATCCACTTGACCAATTAACAACAATGTCCAGAACGGCTGGTACTATGAATCCTAATGAAGAAAAAAATATTGCTCCAACTATCTCAATCAGTGTTCCCAAATCTTCACCGCCGACAATGGCAATTTCTGTAAAAAAAACGGTGAAACCGTTAAAGCTGCACAGTCAAAATATTCTAACGTAGCTATCATAAATTAATGTATTAACAGGTTAAGTGCCGTAATGTAACCGAAATTTCCCGCCAATCTGGCCAAGATATTATTTTAGTATTATTTAGTTTAAAAATGTGTATTTTACACCACTTGATGGTCTGCGTACATAAAAGCCTATTTTTTTGTTTATATTTTGCAATTTTAGCTGTGAGACAGGGTATGTCTCACGCGGCCTTAAATATAAAAATGTGCAATAATGGCCATGTGATACGAATTCGTCTCACACCGTTTCCGTTAGCGGGTGTTTGGCAAGTGACAATCTTTTTCCCGCGTATATATTGCTGACTGTTGTAAAGTGGGTGCACGTGTCGAGTAGAGATTAATTTCGTGCAAAATGATTTTTGAAAGGGAACAACAACATTTGCAACTGCTTTCCGATGAAAATGAAGATTTCAGTGATGGTTCTTCAGACAACTATAATCTTTCAACAGATTATTCTAGTGACTCTGCAACAAGCGATATAGAGCCACTGAGTAAAAAGCGAAAAATCTCCACAATTAAAACCTATATGGGGTAAGTAATTTATTATATATATATATATATATATATATATATATATATATATATATATATATATATATATATATATATATATATATATATATATATATATATATATATATATATATATATATATATATATATATATATATATATATATATGTATATATATATATATATATATATATATATATATATATATATAGATCATAATCAAGCTTCTACATCAAAGAAGGGAGGCAATAGTAAAGATGGGCAGTGTCCAAGCGAGGCACTTCCAGTCACTATCGACGAAACAATTGACCAAGTCATAAAAGATTATATGATCGAGGATGACATTGAAAACGAACCAATGGATGAAAATAGTAATATCACGTGGTCTCCGGTAACAGGTAATAATTTGAAAAATTTTGATTTTACAGTACAAAACGTGGGAATAAAGCCACATGTTTTCGAAAACTACACGGACAAATCTCCCATAGACTTCTTCTTGCTGTTAGTTGATCCTAAGATTATTGAATCATATACCGAGACAAATAGGTACGCAGAGCAAAAACTTAGGGATCCTCAATTGCCAGCAAAAGCGAGACTGCGACAGTGGAAAGATACTAACCCAAATGAATTAAAAAAAATTATGGGATTTTTACTTTGGATGGGTCTAGTTAGAAAGGCGAGGTATCAAGTGGTACCGAAAACTTGCTATTGAAATGATACTTGGAACAAGTATAGTAAACGCCCATATTTTATATTGCGCCGTTACTAAAAAAAAATTAGCATTACTCAGTTCAAGGAGATATTATGTGAAGAACTTCTTGACATTAATAGTATGGGCGAAGAGGATACCTTACCTGTGCGAACTATCGAAATTCAGCATGTATTAGAAGAAACGGATAACAGAAGGCGTTGTGTAGAATGCTACAGAAAAATTTCAGAAGTTCTAGGAAGGAAGGAAGCCCAGAAAAAGACAAAAAACGTTAAATTGTGTTGTAGAGCTTGCGAAAAACATTTCTGTATGACTTGCTTTTTTGAAGTACACCAGTGCAGCAAATAGTATGCAAGTAATTCAAGGCGTATTAACATATTTTTCCCTTAGAGTTATATAATAATATTAGTATAGTATATCCCGTAAGAATATAAATAAAGATATGTATTTTAAAAAAAAGCAGCAATATTTTACTATTTCACCACGAATTACCTATAATAAAAAATAACAGGCCAAGAACGTTTTCTGCACGCCGGGGCCGTACTGAATCAAAGTACATATAACTTGCACGGGCTTGAGCAACAACTGCTGTTACACGCGGCTCCAAAATAAAATCGATGTGTGATACGTATATGTCTCACGCGGCTCCTAGGGTAAAAGTGGCTGTGAGACATATACTGTCTCACATGGCACTTAACGTGTTAAAACCAAGGTTAAAACATTTTTTATACAAGTCTTTAGGCCCATACTATGTACGACCTTGTGGAAAATATATGTTTTCCTTAAATAATTGTAACTGTACTACAGCCTAAAAAGCAAATTTCTTTAATAAGTTGTGTTTGTATACATAAAAAAATTAAGTTTAAAATAAATGGTTTAATGCTAAAAAATCGCATTTAAAATACAGTGCTCATAAAAATGCATACGGCTTAAATAATAAAAGTTCACAATTGATTGGTCCAGAAAGACATAAAGATTAAAATTTAAAGGTTATTCGTAGTGCTTTACTATCATATAAGAAAAAACCAAAATTACGTCTTGCTGCAATACAATAGTTATATTTTATTATTTACTTAACTTGTAAAAACTAATTACGATTTTTCGACACCATTGGATTCTGTAGTTTTTCAAGGTTTGCTGAAATACTGATTAGTATATATAGTATATAGACATAAGAGGTAATAAGCTACATTTTAAAAATATTTTTGCAAGTGCAGCGTTGCCAGATCTAACCGAAACCAACGGTAACATTGTAATTTTTAATGGAACACCCTGTATTGCATAATTCGGATTCTACACAAAATTCTAAGTAAGTCTTATTAACATCTTTCCATACCTATATCTTAATCGTTTTTAGAAAATAATTAATCACTATTTTTTTAAAGAAAAATCACCATTTGAAAAGGTTTAATATTTACGTGCCTAACAGAGTTGGATACTAGAATTTTTGCCTTGGGGTTAACAATGCATGTATTTAAAAGAACTTCATGCTATTATAGCCAATATATCCTACAGTATGTCCCAAAATAATTGCATTTTTACCGATATTAAATAATGATTAAATCTCAATTTTTTTTTTAATGCAACATACTGTATTTTATCATCCTATTTTTCACCAGAGACCAATATTTTATCTACAAAAAATGTCTATACATGTTCCTAGTATACCCATCTGCCACCGTTTTTTAAATACAAACGATTTTTAATTTTTTCCCTGTTTTTAAATACTATCTACAGTAAACCACCGGCTTAATTTACAATTTACCTAGGTAGGCCATGGAAGTTTGTATTTTAAATTGTTTTGACAACTATTTGACATATAAGGTAAAAATTGTTTATTTTGTTTGATTAATAAGGAATAAATGCTTAGAAAATAAAAATTTGCTTATATTTAAAAAATGGTGGCAGATGGGTATAGAAAGATGTATGGACATTTTGTAGGTAAATTATTGGTCTATTAAAAAATGGGATAAAATACAGTATGTTGTATTTAAAAAAATTGAGTTTTAATCATTATTTAATATCGGTTAAAATGCAAATTTTTTGGGACACCCTGTAGGATATATTGCTATAATAGCATGTAAATCTTTTAAATACATGCACTGTCTAACTCCAAAAAAATATTCTAGTATCCAGCTTGGTTAGGCACGTAAATATTAAACCTTTTTAACATGGCGATTTTCCTTAAAAAAAATAGTGATTAATTATTTTCTTAAAAACGGTAAGATATAGGTATAAGAAGATGTTAATAAAACTTACTTAAAATTTTGTGTAGAATCCGAATATGCAATAAAAAACAGGGTGTTCCATTTAAAATTACAATGTTGCCGTTGGTTTCGGTTAGATCTGGCAACGCTGCACTTGCCAAAATATTTTTAAAATGTAGCTTATTACCTGTTATATCTTTAAAAATAAATTTCAAAAGTTCTTTTTTTTGGTTCCCCAGAACTTTTAATAGGACACTCAACGTGAATCACCCTGTATATATATATATATATATATATATATATATATATATATATATATATATATATATATATATATATATATATATATATATATATATATATATATATATATATATATTTTTATTTATTTATTTTTTACATAATTTTAAATATGTGGTAAATTTTTAAACCAATTTATTGTATTTATAAAAACCACGATGTAACCTTGTTTGGTAAATTTATATACTTAAAAATACAAAATAAATAAGTTTAACTTAAATAAAACCAATATCAGCATCAACTAATCATGTTCACTATTGCAAAAAGTCTGCAAAAACTACCTACGAACTGCCAAAATCAGCAGAACAAAGTCATTTAATCTTGTAATCATTAGTTTTAAGAATAATTCTAATTGGCATAAATACATCATATCCATAACAACAGCAAAGTTCCAATTCGTTTTTTAAACTATAAAGAATTTTTTCTCGTCTGATCTGTATGTTTTGTATGTATCCTAAACCAAAACCTACAAAACTTTGCTCTTGTCTGTGTCTGGAGAATGGCGTCCCTGTCAACTTTTAGAATTACAAATTCCATTAAAAAAAATTATTTGTCCTACTTATAATCTTACTGTAGGCTTGTTGTCCTTATTTAATATGTAATTTTCCAAGGAATTAATGAATGTCATTTTTTTTCAGCAGCTTCCATTAGAGCAGTATGGAAAACCACTATTATGCATCCCTTTACAGTTCATCTAAAGAGGCTCTAGACTTCCCACATTATTTCTTATTCTTAACGGGTCTAGACTGAGGAGATTTTTCCTTCAAAGCTCTATCCATAGGTCACTAGGGTCCCAATATATGTATATGTATATAAATGTATTCATTATTATAGCAGTGAATAAAAACAGTAACCAAATATTTTAATACATTGTCTGTTTTAAACGATAATTCTTAAGAATCTCCTTGTATTACCTTAAAACCTAGTTAACTACAAATATTTAAGGATGACCACCAACGACAAGGGTGGATACAATTCACAAGAATATTAATAAGTTATATTACCCATTTTATCAGGAATAAAGCAACCCTGCTATATTTGAAGTTAATTTTAAAATTTATTATAAAGTTTGATGTAGAATTGAATGATATATAATGTATTTTTTTTTTAATAAAATCAGTAGAACTATTATTATAATTTTATACCGTGCGGCCCTTTGTTTAAATAAATACACAGATCAAATAGGTTTATAATATTAAAAATTTAATAACTGGGTTTTATTACCCAACAACTTGACATTTTACCTGACATAATAGAAGAGTAAGATTTTAGAATGTTCTAATAAATTATTATGTTATTTCCGGCATACTTTTAATATGTAATTTCACTTTAATATTATGTATAAAAAAATAATATAGACATTTATTCGTATATATCATTAAATCACACCTTCTAAACGGGGTATAAAAACAAAATTTAAAGAAGTATTGATATTTTTAAGACCGGGATATTTTCTATCTATTAGTTTAAAACAGTTTAACACCAAATAATACTGGGTGTGGTTAGTTATCACGTTTTTATGACAGTATATGTGACCCAACGAACATTTTTATAGAAAGATGAAATGACTAGAATTTGGTCATTTTAATTAAAGTAAAGGTAAAACAACTGAACCGTTATTTACCGCATTGGTCGTTAAATCAGTAATTAAGGTTACAAATGTAAATGACCAATAGGAAGACAATTTCTTCATTTGTTTTTACTTATGGTGCTCCTAAATTAAAAAGACCCAAATTAACCTAAAATAGGAGTTATTGGGGCAGTTTTAATTTAATAAAGTTAATATCAATTAATTTTTGCAGTCTTTGCAATACTTTAGAAAGCCAAAGTAACTATCATGTAGTAAGTTAAACTGGCGCCTGATTTTTTTTCACATAAATTCATTTAAACTTAATTTCATTTATAATTTTGCTCCGTAATATTTTTTTCCTCAAGTCAGATTCTATGTCCGATTTAAAAAACAAGTGCACGGAACGGCATGCATTTTTAAGTGGATCTTTAATCTGGTTTAAGAGCGTCAAAAAAACGTGCAGTTTAATGTCTAAAAAGCAATGTATTATTAAATTTTTATTTTTATACAAACAGCTAGAGAAGCCCCGAACTTTTTACTTTATTTGCTCCTTTAGCCTTTTATATTGTGAAATTTCTAAAAAAGGAATTTATTTCCTTTCTAAACCTTTGAATCTTTAAATCTTTAAATATCGAGTTTAAAAACTGCTTTTTACTTTATTTAAAACACTTACAGTATGCTAGTACTAGTTTCAAAGCCTTGGTATTCCTCTTACCTGTTACTACCGCCAACATTACGACCCTTAACAAAATTTGTGCAATATTATGTCGTTCCTCAGGTATTTTATCCTTAAGTCTATTCCAGATAATGTTAGTGGGCACATAATACTGCAACATAAAGGTAAAAAAAACTGATGTTGCTATTGCCCCCTGAGCAACCTGAGCTAAACTAAAAAGAAACAATTGTAGTAAATATTTAAAATATATAGATGTGTACATAAAGTATAGAATAAATTCAGTACTTGCTAAAGCAAAATAAATTATAAATTTCCTCGAAAAAATAAATAATAATTCTAAATTTTTCATTTCTTGACATAAAATATAAATATACAGAGTGACTCATTTAGTAGATATGACATAATCGACAATTTTTTTAAATGGAAACCCCCATATTTTATTGCAAATTTATAATCTCCAAAAAAAGCTGATTTTAAAAATAATGGACAGTTTTGTAGATACAGGGTCACATAAAAAAGTTTTTTTTTTGCTTTTTTTTTTATATTTTAATTTGTAATTGTAAGTGGGTAAATTTTGTAGAATACTTGAAACCGCTCTTTATAATATGCCTTGTAACTATTATTATTATTAATTCTTGTTATGCTGCCACAATAATATTTGTTGTCAAGTTTTTGAGTAATATTATTAAATTACTTATGCATTTATCTACTTTGCAAAAAATAGAAATCATTATGTATACAAATGTTTAACACCCTGTAAGTACAAAACTGCCTCACAAAGCCATAAGTTTTTTGTGTTTAAAAAATCGCCTTTTCTTGGAGATTATAAATCTGCACTAAAGTATGCTGGTTTCTATTTTAACATTTATCGATAACGTCGTATCTGCTACATGTCACTCTGTATATTAAAATTTTTTGTCAAAAAATGCGCAACTTAAAATTACTATTTACTTATTCAATGAAATTTTAATTTTTTTTTTGCTTAAACAAATAATGAATTAATTAATTTAGCACCCTGTAACTACGAAACTGCGACCAAAACCATAGGTGTTTCATGTTCTTAAAATCAGGTCTTCTTGGAGTTTATAAATTTGCAATAAAATATGAAGGTTTCTATTTTAAATAATCATTGATGTCGTCATATCTACTACATAAGTCACCTTGTATATTTATATTTTATGTTAAAAAATGCGCTATTTAAAATTTTTATTGGCATATTTAAGGAAATTTTCATTTTTAATTATTTGTTCCATACATTCTGGACACACTGCA
>JAHBCN010003422.1:177857-192987 GCA_019359885.1 Listronotus oregonensis | reverse complement strand
AAACCTCGTCCGTAACAAAATAAAAATTTAAATAAAAATATATATATATATATATATATATATATATATATATATATATATATATATATATATATATATATATATTCTATTATTGTAATTGTAGGGAAAAAGGATAAAAGAAATACGTACTTTTCTATTCTTCTTTACTATAATACTACTTCCTAATAAATAGGTTATTACACTAAGGGCCAGGTTTTTATTTAAAAAACTGGACAAGATTTTCTTTGTTATTCTCTTGTATAAACACATGAGTGTTCTAGTCACAGAAACTAAAACATGCTTTACCTTTTTGATCAACTTAAAAAATTTGGCCAAATGTTATATTTTTAGAAGGTACCAACATGAACTTTAAATTTAAAATTTAAAACCATAAAAGTCGCTTGTCATTTTATTTACCCACTTTCCCTTTTTTTTTTCTGTTACAACCTATGAAGGCTTATATAAAGCCTAGGGACTGGGTACGGAGGGTTCTTAGATGCTTAACCCATAATTTTACTTACAATATCCCAGCTGGTATTTCAAGTGATGCTGATGAATCTAAATCGAGCAGCCTTCAAGAAGGCATCGCATCGCCTAGAAATAACAGTTGAGATGTTGGAGAAAGTCGTAAACATTTTTTAATGAAGAACGGATTAAAAACTTGTAAGTGAAATGTTTTCATATATTAATACCAATACTGAAATATGTGTGTCCACATTTAATATTAAAACCAAGAAAACTTAAAAACCTCAAACTCAAAGCTCCATTTTTGCTCAGTTTCTTCACTTAAAAATAAAGCAATAGAAATAATAAGCTGGGCTCAGTCGGTAACTGGATGGATGACCAACAGGGAACATCGTGGATAGTAACCAGAATGCACGTTAAACTTTAGTCCCACCTGGATGACATTACCCAGCAGTGCAGCCAGATTGTGGGAAAAAAGTGGGTGAAACATCTAAAACCCAGCACCAACGGTGTCTAATACTTATTTCTTATGCAAGCATTTTTGAGCTGTCATAAAGATTAAAAAGAATACACTTTTTTAATTTTTGTAAAAGAAACACTCACATTTCATCATCTGGTAAATTTGATGTAATAGTAGCATCAGTCGCATCACCATATCGATAGTATCCTAAAATACCAATCATTGTGTAAAGAAAGACAACTACTGTCATGGATGAATTAAGTACTCCACAGTTTCCCAAAAAATTGTTTGTAGACATTGAATTTTCAACAGGCATTATACTTCCTATTCCTTCCATGGCAAATAAAACAGTGCTAAAAAAGGATGGAATACCTAAAAAATCACAAGTTTACCTATAAGAATGTACGCAAAATGATTTCAGGGTATTTTCCTCCCTATCATAATTGTTGTCGCTTTACATAAAGGTATGAGATTTGTTATGTAAGTTTACATAAGTCACACCAATAAAAAAATTAGGAAAGTTATGTCAAGTAGTTTTTAAGATATTTTATTTTAAAAATCGCCCATTTTACTACTGACTGACTCACTCATCAAAATTAGATGGTACTTCCCAAAGAAGTAAAAACTTAAAATTGGTACGTAAATGGGTTTTAGGGCAGAATTAAAGAAAAGTTTTTAAAAACTGATATTTTAAATCGGAGCGCCCTGAATTATACTACCGCTCCGTATTTTAGAAGTTAGTAATCTGATGGAACCTGAGTTTCTGAAGACATAATTGTATTTGAATTTAAAATACCGTCAGGGTTATATTATATTTATTTATTATATTATAACTTACTTGATAAAAGAAGAAAAATAATAAAAAAAATAAATAAATAAAATTGGTACTAAGTTTCTACCTATAAATTCCGGCCTTTAAAATACTAAAATCTAAAATTAAACCAAAGTCTTTATTGACTGGGTTTTTTTACTAATCTGTCTGTATTAATGAAAAAACGAAGTTATATTAATACAGGCAATTCAGTAAAAACCTTGCGAAGTCAAAAAAGTAACTTCCCTCTAAACCAGGTTTTTAAGAAAAAAAGAAATGTTTTTTTTAATAAAAATGTATAAACCTACCTGACACACCATTGGCTAAATTTATAGATGAAGTATCAACTTTGTCCAGACCGGTAAATATATAGTATCCAGTTATACCAAATGCCACAACCATCATCACATTGGCTATTAAAGAAAATGGCACCATATATTTTAGCTCTCTGATTTGGACCAAAATCAAAAGAAGTGATACCAGTATCAGTTTAAAAACGTATTTATCCCAGGATTCGGTTTCGGGATAGTAAAAAGAAAGCAGCTAAAAACAATGCATGTTTAAACTCTATGGAACTAGTTTGTAAAATTTTGTCAAATATCCTTAAATACCTTGTCATTATTAATAATAAAATATATTAAAAAAAAAACTATAAAAATTAAAAAAAAATCCTATATCATAAAAAAATAATTTTTATATATTTTTTTAACAAAACAAAAGAGTCTTTACTAGTACATGAAAATAAACTGTCACTTGTAACATAATAGAATTAGAGTATTGAAGTTTAACATTAGAGATAGCCTTCAATGCTGTATAATTTTAAAATCAAAAAGGACAATTATCCCTGATGCTGTGTTATAAAGACATTCAAAAACTACCATCCAAATAGTAACGTCATTATCACTTTTTGAGCAAACCTTAATAATAAAGTATGGTTGGTTATTTATAAGATCTATAAAGCAGAAACAAATATCCTATTAAAATTATTTGAAAAAAGTTATATAGATTTAATCCTAATCAAAACACAAAAAAAAGATGGATTTGGAACACTATATCACCCAAATTGAGGAATAATTTAAATTGCAATAATAATAACTAAGCAGGTTTCATATAAAATAATAAAAATCTAAATTTAAACAGTAAATTTTCCTTTTAATCGTGACAACACCGCCTTAATAAATTCAAATTACTCTTAAAAATTCCTTTAACTTATCTAAAAACAACAAACCAAAGAAGCCGCCGGTCACTATGCAACGCTAACACATCGACATGTTTTCGTGAACTATGTGATTACGTAGAGAGACGACTCATCCAATAAGAGCTCAGGTCCTTCGAAAGACCCCAAACGTTCGGGGGGTCGCGGAGAGGGGTAGGAGCGTCAAGAGAGCTTGACCAGCGTGCACCAGAAGATTTAATTCAGTGGGTCTTTGTGGTCTGTCTGTGACACATTGTCTGAAAGTTTATCTCCGTTTTTTTTTACGACTATGAGAAAGGCTTCTGACTGAAAATTTTCTCGCATTTCGGGCAAACTACCAAAGTGTTCTATCTAAATAATTTGATGGAATGTCAGTTTCCATTGTAGTTAATGTTACTTTCTCAGTGTTGGCACAATAAAATTGGATATCACATCTTTTCTCTGTAACCAAATGAAATTGTATGGTTTTGTACGAGGTGTACGTTTCTTAGCTAAGTAAAGCTACTCAAGTATTTATTTGTGTCGAATCTAATTTGACATGTTTACGTAAAGTTTCAAGGTATTATTTAGTGGTGATTAAAATTAAAGTTATGTGCTGGAAAAGGACAGACTTTAGCTGGGATCAGTGAATAATACAAGTGATATGTGAATGGTATTGTAAGAGATTAGCTGATAAACAAGGTAAAATCTGAACCTATTGATAAGATAATTCGACAGTAGTTAATACGGGATGTCTCAAAAACTGTAAATAATTTTTAACTGTGACTTGAAACTTTCTAATTTTTAAGGTGTTAAAAAATGATCTCAAATTGTGTAGTAACGCCGATAGACTTACGCCTCATAAATTCCGGAAGGCGTTTCGGTTTTTCAGTGAAATTTAAATAAATTTATTGCCAATTTATAGTGAATTTTTTATCGATTCTTTGAGCAAATTTTGTAGTTTTTTTCACATTTTTTATAAATTAAGTTTTTATAAATTTGTGAACAGCTGATATTGTAAGTAGATAATAAGTTACGTTTAATTTTTCTAATCTCTTGACAAATGAATTAAGGCTGTCAGAGCCTAGTTAAAGAGTAATTTCAAACTTTTTTTTTCTGGAATATTGTTAAAAGTAAAGAAAATTTAAATAATTTGTCAGAGGGAATTTTTATTTTGAAAGTGTTGATACGCCTCCTTGGCGTATCGCAAGAATTTGTAGTGTAGTAATTTGAAAAATGTATTTAAATGAAACTTGTATATATTTATGCTATTCTAGTGTCTTAAATAGAAATAGTCATTCTACAGGGCGTTCAAACCTTAAATTTGCACCTATTAGGTTTGCAGTTCATATTTAGCCGATACTTATTATCAATTTATACCAACCTTTGTTAACGATTTAGACATAAAAACCAAATATACCGTAACTACCAGATAGTACGTTGACACCAGTGCAAGTTCTATAAAAA
Source organism: Listronotus oregonensis (assembly GCA_019359885.1). Lineage (NCBI taxonomy): Eukaryota > Metazoa > Arthropoda > Insecta > Coleoptera > Curculionidae > Listronotus > Listronotus oregonensis. The sequence goes on along the minus strand of JAHBCN010003422.1, from coordinate 188,610 downwards.
GTCTAAAAAATACAAAAAAAAAATGTCTTATTATGATGCAATGTGTTTTTTCGATAAATATACAAGAGTCGTAGGTTTTTAGTTCTTACTTAGCAAATTGTGACCATTTTCTTATTTTTTGAGGCCCTTGTTTAAAAACTTCTTCTGCTGTCTCTGCAAATCCCAGGCTTGGAACCTTTGCTCCTGCAGATGCCTTTTGCGATGCTTGTACCTATCAAAGAGCATTCGATGATAAATTAAAAGTTTTAGTTCTCTATAAAATTATTTATTATAGGTAAATATTTTTGTTTAGGTTGTCCATAGGCCTAGCTTGCAAGATTCTAAGAATCAAGATCTTTTAGTTTATGGCTTTTTTTAATCTAACCACAAATTAAAAATAATGCTTGTACAATGTCCTTAACACAAAAAATAAAAAGGATTAGGAAAAAAATATATAAAAATTTAAAGGAAAACCTAGAATAAAAGGACTGGCAAATCTTTAAAAAACGCGATAAAAAAATTAGTGAAGGGTCTATAAAAGTTAAACAAGCCGTAGATAATAAAAGAGAAAGCGACTTAAAATTATTAACTTCGTGAACTGCCCCAAGACAAAAAAAAAGATTGAAATAAAATTTTGAAATATTAAACACATCATAGTTTTATTTTTTTTTAGAAGTTTCGTATATTTTATTTTTTATGAGGAATTAAAGTTTTCCAATAAAAAAAAAAACTTTTATAGTGCTAATAAAAATATTTCTAATTATTTGTATACAAGAATAAGAACACTAGACCCTAATTTTTAAAATTTGTTTCAAAAAGCTCTATTTATATTATTTTATATATCTATTATGTTTTATTTAAAAAACAAAATCCAGTAAAGTATTTTTTCATTCCTACAAGTTTTATTGGTGTTTTAAATGGCACTAGTTTGTTTATATCTGAAATTATATGTTATTTATAAGCAAAGCAGATTATTTAAATATGTTCTTATAAAGACACTGAAGCTTAAAGAAATGCTAGACAAATATATCTTAATTTTTCCATATTTCATTTCACTTGCTGTTATTTGGGAGTTTTGGGATATTAATTAACACGATCACTGTTTTAAAGTATTTAATAAACTCTTAAATACATCGAAAAGAACTTAAAACAACGTTTTTTATTCGACATGACAGAACACACTCTTGCCAACTTATATTATTAAAAATAACTGTCAGCAGAAGAACATCGCAGTGTTGCCAACGCTAAGAATAAAATAATTTTATTGCCAGAAAGGTTTTCTCATTTCAACAATTAGAGCTTAAACTTACAAGATTGTTATTATTTGAATTATTCTAAAATAACAATACATAATTAATTTTTAATTTTTATTCTTACCAACATATTTACGGTATATGTACACAAAATTCCTATTATAATATTTCCAATAGCTCCCACTAACAATCCTGCACTTTTAAAAGCTTTTGGAACAGCTAAAGTTCCTGTTCCTAGTGAAGCTTTTACCATATGAATAAAGGCACCTAAGTAACTGAAATACAGCATTAAAAATATATTTTATTAATATATATTTAAAACAAAAACTATTTTTACTTCAATGACTATTAATAATAAACTTTTTAAAGCTTGGTTTCAATATTTTAAAATAATATGTTTTGAACCTGACACGTCTGACACCAGTGGTAAAAACAAAAAAGTACAAATTTCATTTAATTTATAAATTAGTTTAAAAAAGTATCGTACAATACAAAAATAAGACACTTTAATTTATCGGGATCATTTCTTTGCAAATTATGATTATTTAGCAATCATGAAATTAAACGCATAAATTTTTATTTATGATTTTTTGTGACCAAATTTTAGATTTTGTAAAAAAAATCACATTTATGATGGCGCTTCTTTAAGAAAAATGTGTCCGGAATAAAGCATTGTTAAAATAGTCCATTCAAAACGCGGGTCCTGGGTGCCCAATTTTGCTTCAAGTGGAGACTACCTTCAGGACACGTTTTTTGGATCCCTGATTCCAAACTTTGTGTTCCGCTGTTCGGAAATTTTGGCATCACCCCTAAAAATGCAAAAAATACCCTTTTATGGGCTAATTAACAAAAATCTTATAAAAAACTTATAAAAATAGTCTTTAGGCACCTAGAAAATACTCCCAGGGTACGTTTTTTGGGTCGCTGATTCCGAATTTCGGGGTCCCCAAACACTTGAACCCCGGCGTTACCCATAAAGGATAAAAAACACCCTGGGGGTGCGATAATTCCTTAGGGAAGAAAAATATTTTTTTGGTCATGAAATGGTTATTTATCCAAAATTTAGGCAAAAATAATAAAAAAATTGTTTGCATTTTTTTTATTTGTACTATATTTTGAAGATAATTGGTGGTTGTTTACCCCCAGTAAATTACCCTAAAATTTTATCAACGCTCAAATTAATATATTGTCATAAGAATTTAAATTTTTATCAATATTAAATAATATCTATAATTTTTTTATAAGATTATTCTTAAAAAAAACTTAAAAAGGATGTTTTTTATCCTTAAGGGGTGACGCCGAGGTTCAAGTGTTTCGGGACCCGAAATTCGGAATCAGCGACCCAAAAAACGTACCCTGGAAGTATTTTCTAGGTACCTAAATATTTTTTATAAGTTTTTAATAAGATTTTCGTTAATTAGCCCATAAAAAGGATATTTTTTACATTTTTGGGGGTGGTGCCAAAATTTCCGATATTCAGAATTAGCGATCCAAAAATCGTACCCTGAAGGTAGTCTCCACATGCAGAGAAATTGGGAACCCAGGAGCGGTGTTTTAAATGGACTAAAGTTTTATGTAGGTTGCTTGAGTATTTTTGGCAGCAGTGGTGAAATAACAAAAAATGGGCAAAAAATTATAGACATCTGGGCTAAAAATTGCATTAAGGAAAAATTTTCTTTATAACTTTTTTGAAAACAACCCCATTTTTGGATTTTTTTTTAAGAAAAAATAAAAGACAGATAATGCAAATTACATGATTATTATTTTTTAAATTATTTTTATCTCGATCCAAGCAAAAAACTTAAATTTCGACCAGATTAAAAAAAAACATATTATGCAGACGACGAACGAAGGGCTTTGTATGTCTTATAAAACTTTAATTATAAAAAACAACCAATTGTGAACACTCGTAATTCTTTAATTTTTGTTTTTAAAAATCTTCCTACCATAACAGTTTTGAATTCTTTAACTTTATTCAGTTATCTATTTTTTTTTCTAGCTAAGTGCTCGAAATAAAGCTGAAAATTGCAGTAACTTTCAGCTAAAATACGATCAGATGCATTCTAAAAAAATTAAGTCAGTGGACTCAGGTAAGCCTATGAGTTACCTCATTAGTTAAATGGATTTTTTCAGTTGGCATTTTTACCTTGCAGTTTTAAAAATAAAACAGTCATTGTTTTTACAAATCAAGGAATATTTTATAATTATGTATATGCATATATTTAATTACCATTGCATATATCGAGAGTATTTTTGAGATAAATTCATCAAAATATGCTAACTGCATATTGTAAAAAAATGTATATTCTTGGTATTTCTTCTTTTTATAAATATTTTGTACTTTTTCTGTCATTTTTGGAAAACGTTTTGTATTTCTTTTAGTTAGAGATCTAAGCCGCAAATATTTCCAAGCAAAGATGCTAATTTTCGCGAATATTCGCAAAAATTTACTGCTAATATTCGCATTTAAATAACTACCTCTATCCCCATCTTACGGCTGATTTATTTCGTAACTAATCGCGAATTGTTCTTTTTTTTTAATTGCGCCTGCTTGACAACTATATTTATAATTTTTGTGCAGTATATATACTTACTTATTTGGATGATCAAGTATTCTATGTTCATGTGGATTATACTTTTGTTCAGTAATAGGTTCATTACTGGTTATATGTATTTTGAGAATTTCTGTCTTTACCAATACAGTCCTAAAATCAAAAACACTAATAAACAGAGAATGTTAGTTTAGATACATAAGGGTAATAAATGTCACATTTTCTATGGCGGATTATTTCATACCCGACGCAAAACAGAGAGCATTAAAAATTAGAGAAAAGAAAGGGCACTTTACTTTTTAAAAAATGATAAAATTTTTCCTACCATCTTTTCTTGCGTTATTTTAAACTATGTTTATTTATAAATATATATTTTTTAATTTTTTTGAGGTAAATTTGTTATGACCATATTAAGATAGTCAATATTTGTCACTCAAAACCGTTAAAATTAATATAGAAGAAGGGGTTGGTATTTGTTGCGTCATAAGTTTACGAAAAAAAGGACAAAAACACATATAATTTTTTTGCATTATTTTTATATTTTTTTATATATTTTTTTAATTTTTGATGTTATAATTAATTTGTAACACACCCACAATTAACTAACCACAACTAAATAAGAATATTTATTGTTTGTCATTCAAAATAGTTAAACTTGAAATAAAAAAAGGAGTTGGTGATTCGATGGTCATTAAAAAACGTGTTGCTAAAAAATATTTTTATCGTATTATAAGTAATTTACATTAAAGGAGAAAAATGTGCCACATCTTTACTAGCGGATTATTTAATGGCTGACGTAAAACGAAGAGCATTAAAAATCTAAGAAAAGAAAAAGGCACTTTATTTCTAAGAAACGTATATGATTTTGTTCCACATCTTTTCTTTCGAGGTAAATTTGTTATGGCCAAATCAAGATAATTATTATTTCTTACTAAAACAGTTAAAATTAAAATAGGAGAAGGGGTTGGTCATTAGTTTATATGTTAATACGATTTAAAGCGTTATTTAAACTATACATTACTGTTTAAGTTTTCATTATTTTTAAGTTAATAAACAGTTTTTTTTTTGCTTTGGAAAATACACATTTTAAAAAAACAAGCTCTGATAAAGAAAACGATATTTTCGAACACGTTTTAAAACAGGCACACAAAGTTTCATTTATTAAAAAATCTATGTTGGGTACTCGTCAAGATAGGACCCCTTCGGTCCTATCTTGGGTATAGATCCTTGTGTGCACAGATCTGCGGACAGCAAAATAAAGACTACTTTGTCATAATTAATGTTTGTCAAAAAACAAAGCTTATGAAAGATGTTACCTAAGTTAATATTTTATGTATTTATTTTGTTTTAACTAAAGATAAAATTAAAGACTAATGTACAGAAATATAAGGACTTGGTCAAAACTTTGTGTCCAGGATTAATGATAAAAAGTTTAAATTATTCAACTATTTACAATTGGCATAAGAAAATAAATTTTTCCGTTTTGACTCTTTTGCTAACAAAAAAATACTTAGTAAGCACAAAATACTACTTTGTAAGCTCTCCCTACTACAATAGTAATATCTGTTTTATTTAATTAATAGGTAATTAAAATTGTTATTATAAATAAATACTTCATAAATTTCATATCAACGTAAAAGAGCATGCTTTAACAACAATTTTAAATAAGAAATCATTGGTAATTTACTTACTTAGAACCATAATCTTGAAGACTGGTTGCAGAGGAGTGGTTCTTAGGTATCTTTTCAGTCATAGTTAATTAAATATCTGAAAAAAAAATCCTTATTTTAAACTACAAATAAAGAGACAATTGTCAGGTTTTGTTACTTCATCTAAAAATAATATTAGGATCTTTAAACTTTATTTGGATCAGGAAAAGATATCTGTTGGTACAAATGTTCTAAGCAGCCATGCATACTGAGTTAGGTTGTGCTCTGTGAAATTACTTAGAATGTAAAGCAGAGTATGCCTATAATTTGTGCCAATCAGCCGCTGCATGTTTTCTTTCTACATTTAATTATGATAGTTTTGATAAAAAAATTTAAATTGCGGTATTTTGAGGTAAAAACTACAGTTATAAAAATATATCCGATTTAAAGTATATTTTGACATATTGGATGCATGGTAATAGTAGCCAAGCAAAGTATATTCCATGAGTTTTCATTATACTTTCACCGGCATGTTGGTTTATTTGGTTATGAGATCTCAATATTTAATTTAGAAGTTTTATATTTCTAGACTAACCAAGACTATTCAAAGACGTATGTGTAATAGTTTGGTTAATAGTTTAAATATATTTCTGTGGACAAAGCAAATATATGATATTATAATTTTTCCCAGTCTAATACCTTTATTTTATAAAATTTACGCAATTTTATTAAGGATCCCTATATTTTTAATCAGGAAAACCTCTTAGAGCTCTATAACATTACAATTAGTTCCACTTAAAGTTAAGATTAAAAGTAAATATTTAATTATTTGCCGAGTCATGATCTTTTTAATTCTTAGGATTTTGTTTCTATATTTTTATGGGTTTGGTTCAAATTGAATTATTTTAAGGAGGAATATAGAAAGACCGAAGACGTCTAACATGTTTACTGGAAATAATCTTGACGTTTAACCTTACGAAACAATTATTATCTATTGTGTGAACCTAAAAATATACATGCATTAACAATTAACCAAAAATAAAATAAACACCTAAAAAATCAATTAAATTAATTAAGTACACAGAATTTATTGTATTGGGGGTATATTATTATTTTACACATTAAACGAAAATACACCAGAAACATGTTTTCTTTATTGTTCTTTAGGTAGGTATATATATATATATATATATATATATATATATATATATATATATATATATACTATATATATATATATATATATATATATATATATATATATATATATATAATATATATATATATATATATATATATATATATATATATATATATATATATATATATATATATATATATATATATATATATATTTGGGTTCCTGTTTAGTTTTTAAGAAATAAAAAGTGTTTTTATTTTATTTTTATTTATTAACCAAGGTTTTGGCTTGTTTGGACTTTTTCAATGTCTTCAACAAATATATTTAATTTTAAAAGTGTTTAATTTCTGATATAATTTTTAAATTAAAACATGAGGGATTTTTTTTACAATTTAAAATTATATCAGAATTTATTATCTAAACATAATAGATTTCTTTTGACTTACCCCTAAGCGGAAAATTCATTTAAAATAAAAACAAATAAAAACATATATGTGTCATTAAACAATTTAAACAAATTAAAACCTACACGTCAAACATTATAAATATATATTATATATATATATATATATATATATATATATATATATATATATATATATATATATATATATATATATATATATATATATATATATATATATATATATATATATATATATATATATATATATATATATATATATATATATATATATATATAGCAGTGTAAAAGTATGATGCTCAATTTTAATGGGCTATTGTGAAGCTTAAAACAAGTCAAAAAGTTCATATGACATATTTGTCAAAACGTCAAAGCGGCATCAAAGTTACAAACTTTGGTACCAATTATTTCTGAAAAGCTTAACAATTGGCAACTTTTGCCTTAATCGCTAATTGGTTAATTAATTTTCTAATGAAATAAACTTAGTTTTAAATGTTATAGCCTACAAATTAAAAAAAAAGTTCGCCCAGTTAAAAATTTAAAAAACAATTGGTAACAGCGCTACCTGTAGCGTGAAGTCCATCAAATCAGTAGTGCATTGTGCAATCGGGAATATGCCAAAATGTTGTTAATCTACGGCAATGCAAACAAAAATGCTAAACCAGCAGCTCACATTATTTACCGTAAAAGACTTCACAACGGTACCAAAGAGTTTTGGAAAACGGTCGTGTGCAACCGAGAAATCCTGACATAACTGTGAAACAGAAGAAAAGAATTTTGGAAATTGCGAAAGAAAATCCTGGTATTAGTAGGCGGTCATTAGGCCGCTAAATAAAAGTAACACATACTACAGTTAACAGCTGTTTCTTTTTTTATATAATAAGAGACTTTCTACTTTTTAAGCAAAATAAAAATTGCTGTTTTAAATCATAATAATTTGTGTTCATAAAAATGGATATCAAGCCTAATTTTGTGGTAAGTATAGTTATTTTTTAGTTACAAATAAAACCCCAAATAAAGTAGAAAGTAAAAAAGGTAAATTTTACGCCAAGGGGCTGGTACATAAGAGCTACGGAGCTGCTTTCCGCCGAAAAAATCAAAAAATTGGCCAAACAATAATATATTGTTTTTTACTTAAATTTATTTCTAAATTAAATATTAAAATACATTGCAAGCAGTAATTTTTATGTAAATAAACATATCTTTAAAATAAGTATAAATATGTAAAACCTCCCAAAAAACGTTTGATATGATGAAGGGATTTTTAAAAATGAAATTCTTAACTTTTTTGCGTCATTTCCTGCATCTTTAGTATTTCTAGTTCCAACTTTTTTAACAGATTTTACATACAGGGTAATTCATGAGGAAATATCTATACTTCAGGTACGTAGTCAGGGTCCAAAAATAAACATAAAAGTCTCTACAAATTTGGGTCGGCAAGGCCTTTATTTCCGAAATACAGGGTGTTAGATTTTTTATTTAATTTTTCTATTTATTAAATAAAATCTATGATAATGTAAACATTGCATTAAAAATTGGTATCCGGGGGTTTTTTGGTATGACGAATTCGAACCTAATATTAGTACTGCTCTTACTTGTAGGGGGTGCTATCTACACGTCTTTTTACTATTTTGAACAATCACAACTTTTTGGTACAGCATTTTTAAGTAAAATAAATAATTGTTTTGTTATTTTTACGTCAAAAGGGTATACCTGTTAAAAGTTGATATGAGCAACCGTTTTCGAGATACTTGGATTTAAAAAATTTACGACACATCTGATTTTATTATGGCAAAATTGGAAAAAAATTAAAAAAATGTATATTTAAACAATATAATGTATTTTCATTTTCAATAAAATTATTGTTCTTAAATTATGTTTAGCAAAACATAAGCTAGGTTTTATAATTTTATTTAAAAAATAGAAAAATTAAATAAAAACTTTAACACCCTGTATTGCGGACCCATATTTCTATAGACTTTTATGTTTATTTTTGAACCCTGATTACGTACCTCATGAATCACCCTGTATATGGAATTAAAGTGGGCTGATATCATAACAAATATACTCCGAATTGATTAAAAAGTGAATTAATGACTATTTTCTTCTATGATAATAACTGCCATTGTTTTTTTATATTTAAAATTGATATATGTGGTATATAATACTTGGTATATTATCATATGTAATAATAAGCAATAAATCACAAAAAATGATTGTATACTTTATTTTTCAATAGTAAATAAAATAAAATCATGTTTACTTTGCCCAATTAGGCAATTGCCTTTTACAGGCTTAAAAATAAAGCACCATTTCTCCAGAACCAAACTAGCAAGAGGTCGTTTAACTAACCAGCAGCGCTCTACAGACGACATTCAATAAAACGAAATAATTTAAATACCTAAATAATTTAGAAAACCTTGAACATAGAGCAAAGCACTGCTTACTTACCAGATCCTTTTAAAAGAGCTTAAATATAAAGTTGCCGTATAATATATCACGGTGTAATCACATATATTATTATAATGGTAGAAGTTACTGAAACAAACTAAACTATTTAAGTTTTTTTTTATTTTATTAGTGGGTAAATTAATGTAATTTTTATCTGAATGATGTAATGTAACTTTTTATCTGAATGAATCTCAGATACAATTACTTTTTACATATAAAACTAAAACTTAAAAAATTATTTATCTTTAAGTGTCAATAATTATAAACCAAGTCAAATAAAATGCAAAACAATTTATTTAAATTGTGAATACACTCCCCAGCACAAGATATCGCCACTTAAATTTTTTAATTAAGTTTAATAATTTATAAATGTTTTGTTTGTATTCGATTTTAAAGAATTTTTTATTAGTTTATAGGTATAGTAAATACGAAGTCAATCCGAACAGCTAAATAAAAGACTCACATACCGGGACTGCTCAATTCACCAAAATCCCAATAAAAATGACCCAACTGGACCCAACTTTTGATGGTTAGACCCCATATGAATATTTTCTCGCATGCACAGCCGCTTCTAGTCGGTCAAATAATGTTTCATGGACACAAAAATAAAAGAATATCAAAAAATGTCTGGCCCGCTGTAGGCACCTGCATTTGCATTGTCGGCTAAATTTATCTGTGCTGTGCTTGTGATGACTTGTGGATCAAAATATAAGGAATTGAATTTGGTTTATTCTTCGTTCTTTTGAATTTTAGCGAGTATCTAAGAGTGTCGTAGTTTTCTAAATTGTTTTGTTATTGTTAGCGTGGTTATTTCTGTTGTTACTGTTATCGTTGTTAATATTTGTTGTTTTACTGTTGTCATTTAAATATTTTATCAAGATGGCGTTGTGGAGACCTTTTGATGTTTCTGGTAATGAAATGGACAATGTAGAAGCCGATTTCAAAACGGAGCCGTGGGAATTTTTAAATAAGGCCTTACATGTTCAAGCACAGAAACTTATTTTAAATATTTACACTTGCTTAAAAAGTAAAAATCGTGGGGCATCACAAAACGAAATTTTAAAAGGATTTGTGAGCTCACTAAACTTGCTCGTACTACAATTTACACAGTTATTGAGAAGGAGATACCATCGACCATTCCGTAAAGCGAAAAAGAGCTAACCAGAAGCTTAAAAAGTGGATAATGGTGACAAAGAAGTTATACGCCGAATAGTTTATCAATTTTACGAAGAAAACAAAGTCCCAACATTAGAAATGATTCAAGATAAGTTTCGGGATTATCCAGATTATGAATATAAATCTTT